>KZ071609.1:91835-103450 GCA_002091845.1 Anopheles cracens | reverse complement strand
GAGTTTGACGAAGATGAGTGTGTTTGCTTTGCCATTTCGACTGTAAATGAGACGGACTGTACGGCGGGACAGACCGTTTGTGTGGTCGATGTGTGTGAGTCCACCCGGCTCGTGGATCGCCCCTTGGGTGTCCCCAAACGGAGTGGGTAATTGGGGAAAGTAATTTGCAGCAGTCCGGTTGTCGGAGTTGGCCGACGGCGGACGGTCATCACAATCAAGCCGAGTTGACCGCGAGCCGCGACGAGGGTTTCGCCCAGCGGAAGGTTAATTCTAAGCCGATCGTACTAACCCCAACTCCCCTAGAACATTTCGGCGGTTCAGGGCAAAACTTTGCCTGATGAAATCGAGGACAATCTACGAGCTGTTTGCACAGGCTCCCCAAATGGGAAAGTCCGGAACGCCCGGGATGAGAATATGTACGAGAAAGCAAAGCGTAGGAAAATAAAAACCGAACCCATGAAACGCTACGAGTCCTGCATTCTAAATGACGCAGCTTTCGGAGCTGGTAGCTGCGTTGTGGAAGGGATTAAAATGCTGTGCCGTTTTTCCTTATTTGTGCCCTCGAACGGCTCAATATTCTAAGCAGCAGCAGCAGCAACAGCAGTGACAGCAGCCACCGGGATGGTTTCCGTGATGAGGCGCGAACATCAATCATTTTTATGGGCACATTTTTCATTTTTCTCACCGGTTTAACGTGCGACCGGAGATCGCATACTCGAGGGTTAGAATATGAAAAAGCACTTATTTTCACTCGCGGAGTAGCCACCTTTTCTTGCTAAAGTGTGTTGAACATTTAAAGCGTTTTTTTTTATTGTTCTTTAGTTGACATTCTGATTACTTCAAGGGAAAAGGAAGGCCTAGCAGTAGTGATTAAACAGTATGATTAATAAGCTATAAAAATGAAGTAACATAAAATAACATAAAAGAAACAAACAAAACAGACAATATAAAGCTTCTAGCTAAAAAACTAACAAAAGATACTAATAAAAATAAAACAAAAACACAAATAGATGCATCAACTGAGCATAAATGAAGATAATAAACAGCTCTAGCCTTAATAAAACAAAGGATCATCAAATCTGCCTTAATAAACAAAAAATGACAAAAAGGAACATCAAAACATAGCATACTCAGATTAAAAAGATGTTGCAGCATACTAAGAAAAACTTGAAGAAAATGAAATTAAAAAAGACGAGTAAAAAACAAGGTTAATTAAAAACAGTAAAGTAAAACCTAACAATAAAAACGCGCGTAACATACATAAATAAAGATTTTCCATAAACTTCAAAATCAAACAGAAAAACAGAAGAAAAAACGGAAAAGATCGGTTATTTGTGCATCGCAAAATAGTCCCATCCGTTTTTGGGCCAATACAAGTTCCACCAAACGCAAACAAACAACGTTTGCGACACTTTCTTCCAGAGCGCGTTTCTAGCTCACGCAAACAAGACGGATCGCAAAAAAAAACGAACACGGTGTCCAAAAGTGTGAATATGCCAGCAGCAGAATAGCTATTCAGCTCACGGAGCACCAAAAAGAAAGAAGCAAAAAAAAAACACAGTACCAACGACAAAAAATAAATAAAGGAAGTGAAGCTCATTTGCGGGTTTTATAGCTTTCGCATACTAAGTGTTCCACCCATTTCTTTTCCACCCGCCAGCACCCGCAAGGTGAGGTGTTGTAAAAAGGATAAGAACCCGAAACCGTCTTCCCTGGTGGGGAATGAAAAAAAAAGAAGTACACATGAACGCAGCGAAGGAGATAAAATTTATGCATGTCATTAAAGTGATGAACGAAAACGAGCTCGGCACGGTGGAGGCCCAGGTTCGCAGCCCTAGCCTCTGGGGTCTTTTCGTGGCGTGGCCCCCCCGTATTGACATGCACCGGCCGTACCGTATCTTATTGATTTTTGATGGTTTGTGGACGGTTTTTTTTGCTGGCTCGCTGCTGCTGGTGCCATTTTGTTCGCTTAGCTGAAAGGCAGAGTAATGAACGTGCCGCGGGCTACGAAGGATGTGACATGTTTTTGCTGGTGGCGTCTTTAGTGAGTGTTGGTCTTGATCTTTTGAGAAATGGATATCCTTTCAAAATGAAAAAAAGAGAGGCGCTCCCATCCTGAACCGAATAGCCGCTCTATTAACCGTTCCATTCAATCCGTGTGTTGGTGGGGTGAGTGTGTGGTTCTTTCGAGGAAGAAAAGAACGTGGAAAAACCCCTTCGGGTTAGGGTAAAGGATAGAATTTAGATAAACCTTGTGCCGAAGCCACGCTTCCCTGACCGGACTGGGGTGGGGGGCACAAAAAGAAACACTTTGTCCGACAACAACGGTGCGGTGTCCCCGGTGAGAGTGGTCAGGCCCGCAGGCCCACCGACACTCTCCCGAAAACGGAATTTAAAGCAAAT
This sequence comes from Anopheles cracens, assembly GCA_002091845.1. Taxonomy (NCBI): domain Eukaryota; kingdom Metazoa; phylum Arthropoda; class Insecta; order Diptera; family Culicidae; genus Anopheles; species Anopheles cracens. The sequence continues at coordinate 101,047 of KZ071609.1, read as the reverse complement.
CCACCGGCCGGGGGCCACGGTAAATCCGGAAAAAGGTCCCCGGCATCGGGCGGCGGCGGAACAAACGACTTCCAATTCGAACGAAAGAGATTGATTTAATAGAAAATTGGAGGATGTTTGGTTAGGCGCAATGGTGGGACAATTTCAAACTTTCGCCCGTTTCGCCGCCCGTCGCGTCCCGGTCACGGTCAGCGTGGAGGACGCCGTAGGACGACCGACACTGGTGCGATAAATTTTCCACCGAAACATCACTCTTCCTTCGGCACGCGGGAAGCAAACGGTGCGCGGGACGCTCCGCGCTATTTTTCATTCCGAGCTTCGGAGAACGAAAATGGACAAGCTTGTCTCCGGCTGGGTTGGCCGAAATGTGATCCGGATGGAATTTTTCCCGGGGTGTGCCTTCTTCTCCCACGCACTTCGGGATGAAGTTTTTCGGGCTATAATTTATTTACTTTCCCTCGGTCTATTTGCTTTACGTTTCTCCGCTCCGTGGCGGTACCGCCGACGGTTCGTGGTAGGCGAAAGCGCGCGCTCGCGCGCTCGTTCCGGGTGTCATCTTGTTCTGTGGTGTGTCCTTCAAGCCGAGCCGGCCGCAGGAAGCTCGCACCTCCGCGTCCCGGTCCGGTTTGATGGGAGGCGTCTGGCAAAGATTGAGATTAATTACTTCGTTTCGTTCTTTGTTGGGTGGCTGGGCGATATTGATCAAGCGAAAAAAAACAACACGGTGGCCCTGCAATGGATTCGTTGCTGTTTGCGCGCGCGGGCGAGCTCGAACGAACGTAAAGTTTGGACACACGCTGAGGTTGCTTTAAATTTAACGAATAGCTCGTTCGATTGGGCACAAGAGACAGCGTGTCATTTTGTGGGCGCTGTTTGTAAGAACTTTGGGTGTTGTTTGTGGTTCTTTGTGTGATGAGACAATTCTGTGATGATGAAAATTTGCTACATCTGTGCCCAAAAAGTAGGCAATCCAATGAACCAATCAATCTACCATTGAAATTGTAGTGCACATTGCATAACTTTTGGCGCAACTTCGCTTCGTCAAGCCCAGAGTATTCGATTTGTGCTTTATGCGCTTTAAACGTGTTATTTTCGCATAATTTCTATTGTTTTCTGTATGCCCAACAGGAGACTTTATCACGATGAATGATAATTGCAGAATTTCGTGTGTAAAATCATAATGGGTTTCACTCCATACTGTTTGGTCCTTCGAACCGGATAAAATGGATGAAAGAAACGGCCTACTCCGTTTTTCGGATGGTTAAATAATTGTCCCATTAAACCATCGTGCCTACTCCACTTGTTGATTGCTAGAAGTTTATTTACATCGAGTGTACGCGAATTTTGTTTCTCAGGAAAATTTCAACAACAATGCAATGAATGTTAGGCTCATTAATCAGTTAAATTACCGCGCAATGCCGGGGAAATATTTGAAATTTGACAATTTCCATGAAGCTTGCCTTAAGAGCTTAACTTCACAGCGATAAATGTCTAATATTTCGTGTTAAAATTATGCTTTTTTTATTGTGAATGTGCAACAATGAGTATAAGTTAAATACTCAATTCAACATTTTCAAAAAAGTAGAACACAACACAACTGAAAGAGGCAAATATCGTATGCTACCGTTCACATGAACAGAGTTGAACTGCAATTGCGTTTTTTTAGCGCACATTCCTCGAAAGGCCACCTGTAATTACAACGCACTATCTGTCCCCTTGGGCTGGGTGAACCTCAATCCCCGACGGTTCACGCTCCCGTCCAACAGCAGCAAAAAGGGGCCAACGAAAAGAAATGCGCAACCGCACTGCGACAAATATATTTCTTCGATCGTACATCCCCCCACATTCATCAAGCAAACTGACAGCGCACGGCGATTCCGATGGACAGGACCTTCGCACGTGGGTTACGCGCGCAAAAGTTACCCGCCGTTCCCCGAACAAGCGCCTCGAGTTGACACCCAGTTCTTCTTGCTCCTCCCAGGTGCCGGGTGGGAAAACAAATAAATTTTCACGTGGCAGCCGTGAGTGCGTTCGCCCGTAGGTTCGTGCTCTGCTGCTTTCCACCGTTTTCCCGTGTCCCCGAGAGCGCAGCGTTTATCATCTTTTTGTTCGGGTTCGGTTTTTTTTGTGCAAATCGAAGCGCCTTTCCATTGTTTCACCGGGACACACACACACACACACACATCGTCGCCATCCACCGGTGCGCATTACAATCCACACACAGACAAGCGGCAACCGCCACACGGATGGCGCCATAAAGCTGCGGATTGTGTTTTTACTCCCATAGCGTTTCGAGGATGATTTTTTGTGTGTTGCCACTGTTTCGTCGATTGTGCAACGAATCAAAACATAAATGAAAAACTGCCGCCCACGCTCCCTTCCCCCTGCTCTCGGAAAAATGGACAGAAATGGCGGATAACACTTCGAACACTAAATAAATAACGGTCTTACACACATACGGACGCGCGGATCCACGGCGTTTGGCAAACATTCGGGCACGCGGATCGCTTCCCGTGCCAATGTTGCGCTTTATTTCTTTACCGCCGTTGTGCGTTCGTGGGATTCTTTTTGCCTTGCAACGCTTCAAACAAAAACTGGTCCAACCACACACACACACTTTGGCGAATGAATAAAAGGCCAAAAAAGGCCCTCAACGGCAACAGCAGCAGTAGCAGGAACCACCCGTTGGTCGGACAATAAATTTATGAAATACTGACACATCTGTTGGGTTCATTTGGCGAGCGATTGTTGGTGGTTGATTCGGGGAACTTTTTTTGGTTGTTGCTGCTGCTGCTGCTGCTCGCACATCACACCTCCATGCCAGCTGCCATTATCTAACGCATTTATTATTGCACGTGCAGCGAGCGGCCGTGGCAGTTCGCAGGCGAAGATGGGAATTACATTTTAATGGTTTTCCTTTTAACTATATTGGAATGTGTCAATAGGTGAAGCGTAATGGGAGTTGCGTTTCAGAAGTGTCTGATCGAAATTAATCGTTCGGAAAATGGATCCGCAACATTTCATCCGATCAAGTATCAAAATGTAGAAGTGGGTAAAATACAAACTAATTTTATAAGAATACATTGTGAATAATTTTGTTTGTTAAGAGAATTGTAGTACAATATCAGGATTTAGTACAAAACTGGTTAAAAAACATCTTTCCTTTCCTTCAACGTTTTTTTTGTCTACAGCATATTTATGAGATTAATTTAAAAAAATCGCCGGAACGAGTGAAACATAATCAACATCTTCCTCATAGTCAATATTGAAGAGTAATAAAAAATATCTAAATTTTACTAAGGATAATATGCTTATTCGAATGGCTGGTCGAGATTTTGGAATACTTTTAGACATTTTTAAGATAAACATATCGGGCTTCTTCTGACAAAAACCAACCGGTCCTTATGATGTATCTTTAGATATCGGGGAAAAATCAAGGACCTGTTAAGTATACAATCGTGTATATTATATACACTCGAATCGTGTTATATTCAAATTCGAATCGTGTTATATTTAAATAATTAATTATTCGACGAAATACATGTAAAAAATCAACATTGAGAATTCTAGCAATAAATATCTGCACTATAGCAAATCATTGATAAATATTTTAACCATAGTTCAAATAGTTTCCAAAGCTTGCAGTAGATTGCATACTTTACGGCTGATGATAAAATACGCCTAAAAGTATGCATTATTCAATTTTTTCTATAAACGCTAGAATGGAATCTAGTTAGCACATTTCACGGAAGTTAGTTTGTCACAGCAACAGCAAACTACGTCCAGAAACTACCATCATAAATGTTAATTATAAACCCACCTGGGCTGTTTTTTTTTATCTCATAATAGAATAGAAAATTTCCACAAACTTTGCTCATACAATCACACACTCGCACACTGCATGCAGCAGCATGCCCATAATCACCATGCAGGCCAAATCCTGACTGTGCTGATGTTACGTTTCGGACGTAAAATCTGTGCACAATTATGCATGTCGCGCACAGGGCTGCAGACCCTTCAACCTCACGCGAACCGGAAGTGCCTCATATTTTTTGGTCATGTTCTCTTTCTCTCTCGTGTCATGCTTCCCATCAGTCGGGACGTTCCGTTCGGTTTCCCGAGTCGAGTCTATCTGAACGCCGGCACGCGGCCGCTGCCTGGCTGCCCATCATCGCCGTGAGGCTTTAAGCCACCAGTCCGGCACACGAAGTGGAAAGGGGAGAGGAGCGAAAAATGATGTCTCCACGGCGGATGTTCATTTCGCAGAACGGAACACGGCGCGGGGGAGGATGTGGTTGGAAATAAACTTTAAGCAATATTTTCCAATTTCCCTGCAAAAACCGCTGCTGTCCGTGGCAGGCACGGGCGAGGTCCGTGCGCGATAATACCGACGCTCTGACGAGCGACTCGCTAGCGGCTAGCGGCGTCTGATGAGTCTGGCCTGACGGGACAGGGCTCACACCAGACAGCCAGCCAGCTGGATGGCACGACCATTCCACGGGGTGGTGGCAAACGAGAGAAAGAGTGCGAGAGAAAGCGAGTTGGATGGATGAGTTCAGGAAATGGGACAGCCCAGTAGCCCAGCGCCGAGATCACCATCAGGGATATCGGCCACGAGCGAACGCTGTGTGCATATGTACTCCGGTCCGTACCGTACCGGAAAAGAGGAAAAAGACCACGTCCACGTCCAAATGACCGCGATACGGGGGCCCAAAACGACGCAACTTGTAATATCCATTTCAATGTAATTTCACACTTGTCTTCATAGGGATAAAATGCGGAAAAAGCTTTTTGCAATTTGCTCTTTCCTCCCAGCCGTGTAACGGTGTGTGTGTGTGTGTGATGGCAGGCACCAGCAGCAGGACATCCGTTTCATTTATTTGATGCCGAGCTCCGGTCCTGGGTCCGACCGACCCGGCACCAGACAGCTCCGATGGACGATGTGAAAACATCGGAAGCAAAATTCACCACAGAAAGGACACACTCAAACAGGCGACAAAAAAAGGGGTTACAGAGCGGACAGATTTTTGCTCTGGTTGGGTTTTGTTTCCCTGTGTGTGTGTTTTTTTTTGTTGTTGCCATTTTTATTTTCCGTTTCCGTTCCGCGCTCGCCACAGGCGTACCGAGTTGGGTCGAACAGGTTTCAGGCTCCTTTAAAGATGCAATCGGACGGTTTGGCTCCGGGGACGCGCCAGCACACACACACACACACACACATACACAGACAGGCCACAAGAGTTCGTTGGTGCCCCGAAAAATCGTGTACATAAACAGTTTTATACGCTTTATCCCGGCGCCACACGTGGTATGTTTCGTGTCGTTTAAAGGTTGAAAAAGGGACAGGAACACAAGCGCTCAGCAACAAAAAAAAGGATTCCCCCCGTGAAATGGTCTGTTTTGTGTGCTGGGAAGCTTCACTTTCTTCCGCGCCAGCGAACCGGAGATCGGTCCGACGAGATTATTTTGCTTTAATTAATTTTGCTATTATTTTAACCCCCATTAGCCACGGTGGTGTTGATGGTGGGCGGTTCTCCTTTTTTTGCATCATTTCCGTCCACTTCCCGTTCGGGGACGCGGGACGGTGCCCTTATGTCACATGCCGTGGAGTGTGTTCGATCCGAAATCCCCAAAGAGCATAACAATGTGCTTCTAATTAAATGTGTGCGAAGACTTGTGTTTTCCATGCTGATTGAGATTTGTTTCGACGGGCAGTGTTGCTGCAGATTTATCTCGCCCCGGATCCTGGCCCGGTGTACGAACCTGTTGATGTGCTGCTGGAGTTGTGAGGCAAGGCCCTTCCCTAGGGTTCGATCGAGAAAATTCTATTATGCCACCGTGCGAGATTCCTTTCCCCGAAAGGATTCGAAGCGGAGAGCGGCCCTCGGCTGGCGGACGATATTCAAACATCTTCAGATTGTTATATTATCCGGTTTAATGAATTTATTTAAGTATCATTATGTAGTGCCGTGCGGTCGGGCACCGAGGCCGACGTCGACGATACTCCCCAGTGGGCAAGGTGCGCTTCCGTGTGCCGACGGTGTCCAGGACGATACTAATCAGCACAAGGCAACGAGAAGCAGGATGCGATAAGGATACTGCTGCGTTCCTTTTCGAAACGTGTCTGGGATGCTATTGTTAAGTTATACTGTTACCACCGGACACACACTCTCTCTCTCTCGCTCTCGCTACCTGTTTGCTATCCGAGTCCAGGAAGCAATGAAGAGCTTGTGTTGTGTGGTTGCACAAGCAGCCTATAGCAGGCCAACGGGCTCCCTAAGTGAATGTTCGATAGGCGTCCACAGTATCGCACCGTGTGCGTTCGGTTGCAGGTTCAATTAGGCCTCCCTGAACTCCCGGGGAGGGCAGAGGCTCTACCTTGAGTGCATCCAACCCAAGAACGGTGAAATCACACTGGTGCTGGTCCGGTGTGCACACGGTCGCTTGAGCTTGAATTAAATCTCAATTACCAGACACGCGTTACAAATCGTATTAGGCAATGTAACTGGATACGAGCCGCCTGCCCAGGTACGGTTCTGCGGAAACAGCCGGCGTTGGCGAAGTGCACCGGAATTGCACCAATTGATGCGTGCAGATTTTGGGGGTAAAACCGGGTCTAGGGTGCAAGTGGGCTTCCGTGCGTCATGCACGGTGGGTCTGCGTCATTGCGTACATTAAGTCAAAGACAAGAAAACAATGCAAACACAACCATAAAAAAGTTATGGAGCATTAAGATTTTTGTATAAGAAAAACGTTATTTTTGGAGTAAAACTGATGAAGTAGTTGAAAAGTGATAAAATAAGAAATGAAAAAGTATTAAAGAGAGATAAAATGTTCGATTTGTATAGTTGAAATGCGAGAATTAACTAGAATTTACTTCCTTTCATAAGTTTAGAGTTAGTTTTTCCTCAAAGATGATACAAAATGGTACAAAATTCAACAGGATAGACGATAAACAGAAGAATTTGTCCATTCTATTCCACCTTCTGCTCCCACTGTGCAGACGTCGATGAAGCGGAACACGCTGGCAATATGGCGGTGACGATACAACTATTCCAGCGCCGTCTTTGATGTTGCTCATGAGGCAGAAACGGAAGATTTCCGAGCCGAAAACTTGATTCCACCAAACGCGTCGCCTGCCGTGCCGAGGTCACAGGCCGCCGGACCGGCTCGGGTGCATTAAGAATTAAATGAAATAAAAGCGAAAGCGCACTCATTACGCGCGGTGAAGCCCTGGCTGCGCGCGTGCCCTTGGCAGGTGGTTCATGTTCAATCAGTGTTTGCAGTCGGATTATTGTTTATTCGCAGCCGCAGTCGTTCGCACGCTCGCCCGCTTGCGCAACAGCGCACAGGGCGCGGCTGTCATTTAGGTTAAAAGCATCTAATTGGATTGTTTTAGACACGGCGCTTTCCGGCGGGCGTACGGAAAATGTAAAATGATGTACAATTTGAAAGCACATACATTAGCACATGCTGCTGTTGCGAGTGGGAGGAACAAAAAGGAAGCAGTAACAACATCGTAATCTGTTCGTGGTCATGGTTTGAGGATGAGGAGTAACGAGACCAAAACAAAAAAAAGTGACTCATAAATGGACGAACCATTTAGAGCAAGTTATGTGTGGGTGTGTGTTTATGTGCGTTTGCAAAAAAAAGCTAAATCCCATCCCGCCCGAAAACAACACGTCATTGTCAGTGGCGTTTCGGGATGCCAGCGAATGGGAAAGCGTTGGCTGTCACCTGCAAAGTTAATCATCGCATAATCCTACCAGCTTTCGTTGATTGTTTCATTCGTTACCGTTTTCGGGTGTGAAGCCTGTTTTTATGGCTTTGATGTTTTGCAACAATTGTCGTGGTCACACACACACATACACAAATCCATTCTTAAGGGTGGTCATGGAAATGGTTGATGGCGGCTGTTGCGTTGGCTACAAGGTCGAACGTAAAAGAGGTTAGGTCAGGCTCACCAGTAGTCCATACGGTTTGAACATACTGAACCTGAAGTCGGTTGTGCACACGAAGATGAAGCCATTTAAAAAGCTGAGATCCAGATTGAGCGGTGAAGCATTACCTGAAAAAATAGAAAGAGAAACACATTAATATCTCATATATTTCAGTACGGTAGTGTTGCTTAATGATAATGCCGTGTTCAATTTGAAGGTTCATCAGAATAACATTAATAGGTATCACAATATCATGGCCTGTTCAACGGTTGTCAATAAATTTGATATGATAGCTAAAGTAACCTGCTTGAAAATGACGTCCAGCTATTTCGTTTACTTCTTTGAGATCTTGTTTCCTCTTTTTATGTTTTTTTTTCAAAAAACCCGAAAAATAATGTCCAAATGCCTTTAACCTTGTAGATGATCCAGTGATGGAGCATTAAGATTTTTGTATAAGAAAAACGTTCTTTTTGGGGTAAAACTGATGAAGTAGTTGAAAAGTGATAAAATAAGAAATGAAAAAGTATTAAAGAGAGATAAAATGTTCGATTTGTATAGTTGAAATGCGAGAATTAACTAGAATTTACTTCCTTTCATAAGTTTAGAGTTAGTTTTTCCTCAAAGATGATACAAAATGGTACAAAATTCAACAGGATAGACGATAAACAGAAGAATTTGTCCATTCTATTCCACCTTCTGCTCCCACTGTGCAGACGTCGATGAAGCGGAACACGCTGGCAATATGGCGGTGACGATACAACTATTCCAGCGCCGTCTTTGATGTTGCTCATGAGGCAGAAACGGAAGATTTCCGAGCCGAAAACTTGATTCCACCAAACGCGTCGCCTGCCGTGCCGAGGTCACAGGCCGCCGGACCGGCTCGGGTGCATTAAGAATTAAATGAAATAAAAGCGAAAGCGCACTCATTACGCGCGGTGAAGCCCTGGCTGCGCGCGTGCCCTTGGCAGGTGGTTCATGTTCAATCAGTGTTTGCAGTCGGATTATTGTTTATTCGCAGCCGCAGTCGTTCGCACGCTCGCCCGCTTGCGCAACAGCGCACAGGGCGCGGCTGTCATTTAGGTTAAAAGCATCTAATTGGATTGTTTTAGACACGGCGCTTTCCGGCGGGCGTACGGAAAATGTAAAATGATGTACAATTTGAAAGCACATACATTAGCACATGCTGTTGTAGCGAGTGGGAGGAACAAAAAGGAAGCAGTAACAACATCGTAATCTGTTCCTGGTCATAGTTTGAGGATGAGGAGTAACGAGACC
>KZ071609.1:75741-91825 GCA_002091845.1 Anopheles cracens | reverse complement strand
CTAAATCCCATCCCGCCCGAAAACAACACGTCATTGTCAGTGGCGTTTCGGGATGCCAGCGAATGGGAAAGCGTTGGCTGTCACCTGCAAAGTTAATCATCGCATAATCCTACCAGCTTTCGTTGATTGTTTCATTCGCTACCGTTTTCGGGTGTGAAGCCTGTTTTTATGGCTTTGATGTTTTGCAACAATTGTCGTGGGCACACATACACATACACAAATCCATTCTTAAGGGTGGTCATGGAAATGGTTGATGCCGGTTGTTGCGTTGGCTACAAGGTCGAACGTAAAAGAGGTTAGGTCAGGCTCACCAGTAGTCCATACGGTTTGATCATACTGAACCTGAAGTAGGTTGTGCACACGAAGATGAAGCCATTTAAAAAGCTGAGATCCAGATTGAGCGGTGAAGCATTACCTGCGAAAATAGAAAGAGAAACACATTAATATCTCATATATTTCAGTACGGTAGTGTTGCTAAATGATAATGCCGTGTTCAATTTGAAGGTTCATCAGAATGGCATTAAAAGGTATCACAAAATCAAGGTGTCTTCAACGGTTGTCAATAAACTTTATATGATGAGCTGAGGTAAACTACTTGACACTGAAGTCGAGCTATTTCGTTTACTTCTTTGTGATGTTGTTTCCTCTTTTTATGTTTTTTTTTTCAAAAAAAACCCGAAAAAAATAATGTCCAAATGCCTTTAACCTTGAAAATGATCCATGAAACATGAAAATGAGCAAAAACCACTAAAATACATGCAGTAACAATGAATACTTCAACAAATTTACCATTTGTTTTTGTTTATTTTTAGTTTTATTATATTCATTTTTACAATTTGAGTTCCAATTGATTGAATTATTACAAATTATTACATCTAAATAGGTGTGCCATAATGTGATAGAAAGTAAACTTGCTTGTGGATTTATTTTTTCACAATGATAGGTTGAGAAGCGATTGGTTTTATTTAAAAAAATGATTGTAAATGTTGAATCTCATAGAAGAACTTCTTACTTTGTTCCCATTTTCGAAACAATTGTAAAGTCATTTGATGGTTTCACTGACTCACTGTTGATTAGTAATGACTATTTCTACATATTTTCCATTTCGTGGGGTGTGTGTGTGTTTGCTTGTTGATCGATTTGGATTGTAAAATTTGGCGTTTGATTTGCAAATTGAATATTACTGGACCGTATAGCCTCCCTTCTGGTGCAGCTTTCGGATGCTTTCGAACGGTCCTCGACGCGACGCTATCAATCGTCAAACGTACCGTGCCGTGCCAATGTTACACGCATCGTTAATTGTAAGGGAAAAAGGACCCTTTTTTGGCAGGAGGTAGAGAGCACACAGCTGGACACACCTGCTCCGGTTCGATAATTAGTTGTGATTACCTACCGTTGGGTAGGGTTTCGAGTGAATCATTATTTATTAACGCACTGTCAGTGCGTGTGTGTGTGTGTGTGTTTGCAAATTAAATGGGGCAATTTTCCCAGTGAAACCTACTCACAGCGCAAAGGGTTTTTCGTCGATAAACAGACCTAGCAGTAGGTAAATGTTGAGCGTGATTAGACGAATTGATGAAGTAAATTGGGCGGATATAAATAGACTGCAAACTTTTGTTTACACGGCCACCGAATTGTTTATTTTTGATGCAGTAGACAGCATTTGGAATAATACGGAATGTTTTGGCTGCAACTCGGTACTAATATTGTCGTTAAGGAGAGGTATATTCATAGCAGTTTCGTATTACAATCGATATAGAATGTTCTGCCATATTTTGCTGTAAATGATTGACAAATTGGTAAATAGAGCGTAGATAAAACGATATTAAAGAGTAGCTGCATGTACTATTGCATACTTTTAGGCGGAACTATACTAACACTGCCCGGAAGCATGCAATCAGCGCATCTATACTTCATTAATTGCATTTTCCCAAATTTCTGCTAGGATAAACTTGCTGACAGATGTATTAAAATATTCACAGATCAATGGTAAATAACCTCAACAGGAAATATTAGCTAAATATTTGTATTGCGTTGTTTCTTTCTCGTCTCATCCTCATCAGAAAAATAAATTTTCGAACAATAAAAATATCTTCTAGATTGGATCTCTTTTCGGTCGAACGGTTTTAAAACATCACTCATCCTATTGTGAAGGTTAGGTAGCACAAACGATTTATAAAGGCTATACGTAAAATCGTTTATAACTGCGAAATTGTTTTTTTTCTCTTCTGTTGGTTTCACACCGCACATTTCATCGTGAAAGTGTGACTCGCTTTGTTTTTTGTTTTGTTTCGCAGAGAGACAAAAAAAAAACGCTGGAGAAAAAGCGACCTAAACCACATAACATAATAAACCGCACCATGCAATGGAAATTGAAAGGGTGCTGCGGGCACCAGCACTCGGAGTTCCGTTTAAGGTCCGGCCGCATAGATTGACCCGCCTGCGCGATAAGAAAGTACATCCTTTGCCTTCTCTCTCCCCTTCCCCCTTTCTCTCTCTCTGGTTAGCGAGCGGGAGGAAAATTTTACGATCAGCCAATAGCCAGGCCGTGCTTCATTAGGAGGTTTTTGCGCTCGGGCTTGCACGCAGTGTCCGGCACGGTAAAAAAAACGCCACAGCCGGTAAACAGTACAAGCATCGGGTCCATTATTGAGATGCAAAAATAACAATCTCGAGAAAAATGAATGAAAAAGGATAAAAAATAAACATGAAAGAAAGGATCGGGTTTTTGCTTGGCCCGCTCGCTGACGTTCCTATGTTCTTCAGCCTCTTTTCTGTTGCCGTCGGTGCACTGGGTGGGGCGGCATGATTATTAAGTTGCCATCGGATCGGATGCTGAAATGATGTTTATAAAATGAAAGATGCTCCGCACGGGAATAAATTTGCCGTAGGGTGAAGATTTATAAAAGCACAGTGTATGAAAAAGATCGGATAGCAAGCGGCAGGATACGTAAGGAGCTTTCTTTGCGGCCATTCACACACTCACTCACTCTCACACACACGCGCGCAGCATTGCCAGGGTGATGTGTGAGTTGATCTTAGCAACGCTATTATGTTTCCAGTCTGCTTGGATGGAATGTCGGAACGAGTTTGGAGAAACAAAAAATAATAGCACATCCTGGAGGTAGGTTGTGTTTTCGGTTCATTGATAACTTCGATTGTGAATAAAACGTAAACATAGCTTGACCCGCTTTTTTTATTAACTTTGAAAAATGGGGAACAAACTACACTGTCGTAATAATTTTTGATTCACATCGTTGATGGCATTAAAAAAACTTTTTTAAATAGACGATTGGCTGTTGAAAAGTGCTGACTAAACATTAGTTATTTCGAAGTTCAGCTCAAACTATAACGATGTCCAGAGTTTCTAGTTTATGTTGGGTATCTTCCTTTAGAAGCTGTGTGCATGGTAGAACTACCAGGCGCCTCCATATTTAACATAGAGTTTTTCAAACGTTCACCATTTTCGTGGTAGCTTTTATTCCAGGTGGTCACAGTTAAAATCATAAAGGAAAAACTTGTTAATAAAACATGTTAATAAAAAATGTTAATAAAACATGTTAATTAACATATGGTATGGTGTGGTGAACATATGGATATTTTTGAAAAATTAAAGTAGAAATATTGTAAAAATCTGCTTCTACTTTTAAGAGAAAGTGAATTCTACGCTCTCATTAAACAATACATTGACTTTTTTCTCAATTAGCTTGTAGATTATTGCGTGAAAAATAAATAGTAACTAATAAAAAGCAAAAAACAGCTTACAACTTTGAAAATTATTATCATCATGCAATATTTGTTCCTAGAAGTCATTTCTATGTGCTGTGTTGGGAAAGGCGGAAATATAAAGCATAATTAAGTGGCGCCGAACGCTAAATTAATGACCAACTTTGAGTCCTTCTTACAAAAAAGAACTGCAGAAAACATACTCTCGAAAGAAAAGAAATTGAAAACCCCCGGAAAAGAACTAGCGAGACACAATTGTCCATTAAATCGTGCCGAACCAATTAATGCCGGGTTGCACTTTAGACTGCGCGAACATCAAATGGAAGCAAAAACAAGCGCTAACCCCCTGCTGCAAAAAGCGCAGAATGCAGAAGCCACCCGAGCACGGAGGAGGAGTGCGGCACGGGGTGGGAAAATGATTAAAGCACCTTCCTGCCCGGTCGCAGCCCGGTTCTATCGGGCCACTGCTCCGGAGTGCACGGACGGAAACTGGACGAGCCGTGTCCGGGGACGAGCGGAGATAAAATTAGATTCCTCGGTTTACCGTTTGAGCGATTGCTGAAATGAGTTTCCTACCCGGGGATATTTTCACCAATCGATGTCATTTCGTTCATTCATCAATCCGGGCGCCTTCCTGGGTGTGTGCGCGTTCGGCCATTGTCTTCCGGATCCTTCCGGCTTCGGTAAGGCTCCTGACAGGGACAATGACAACGGGCACCAACGACTACGGTGGTTTTATTGATCCGTCGTCTTCCGTCGTCGTCGGCCCCGTTGGCCTGCTGGTGGGCCCGGTGTCATGGCGTTGCACTCCCACCACCGACGGGTCGATTGCGGCATTTTCCGGTTTCCCAATCAGGAACATCCGGAGCCGGAGCCACGGCTCCGGCACCACAATTAATCATTTGCTGCGATGAAATTGCTGCGAAATTGTTTTTTTTCTCTTCTGTTGGTTTCACACCGCACATTTCATCGTGAAAGTGTGACTCGCTTTGTTTTTTGTTTTGTTTCGCATGAAAGACAGAGGGAGCAAGAGCATCTGTTTGTTTGCGATGCTGGGATGGGTTTTTATTTCGTTTTTATTTATTTAACAAAAAACTCAACACAACACACACAACCGATCGCTGCGTGACTAATGAGCACGTAGTTAATCGTGCCTTCGTATCCGCACATAATGCGTTGCAAATTCTTACGAATTACTTTGCGGTAAGACCGGCCGTCGTTGCTCTATTTTAACCGTGTTCCAGCGCTTACTTGGCCGAAAGGCACCCCTGGCGGAATCAGATCAGGCCATACGTTACACGCTTTTTATCGACCACATTTCGATGGTCACCGCTGGTGCTTGGGCTGGCGGTTTGGTTTGGATGGCTCCGTCGATGGGGACGGCTCTCCGACGTGGTGTGCTCTGCTGGCAAACTAATAAAAAACACACACACACGCTCCGAACCAATCCTCAACGGTCGACCGAAAACCGGGGGAAGCTAAATCCTTCCAATACCATCCATCACCGCAGCCCGAAACCCGTCCGGGATGGAGGATCGAAATTTATGCTCACTTTTGTCACGCTTCATGTGACAACATGCGTCGGCACCGATAGGGACATGGTCCTTTCGGTCCTCATCCTCCCCTGCTCCCTTACTGCTGCACCGTAATCCAACACGGTGCTTCGTTTTTTCTCTCTGGGCTCTGGTGGACGTGGTTTTGTTTTGACTAGGACATCGTGTGGTCGATACCCGGAAGCCGGGGTCTGTCGCCCAAATTTCCGAACCAACACACCAACCCCCCAAAAAACCGATGCCGAACAAGATAAATGCGTGTCGTTTTCGGGGCCGGCACGCTCGCAACAGGACAGACGCTCGTACATTCTACCGTCGACGACCCTGTCCGTTTCGTGGGGTGTGTGTGTGTTTGCTTGCTGATCGATTTGGATTGTAAAATTTGGCGTTTGATTTGCAAATTGAATATTACTGGACCGCATAGCCTCCCTCCCGGTGCAGCTTTCGGATGCTTTCGGACGGTCCTCGACGCGACGCGATCAATCGTCGAACGTACCGTGCCGTACCAATGTTACACGCATCGTTAATTGTAAGGGAAAAAGGACCCTTTTTTGGCAGGAGGTAGAGAGCACACAGCTGGACACACCTGCTCCGGTTCGATAATTAGTTGTGATTACCTACCGTTGGGTAGGGTTTCGAGTGAATCATTATTTATTAACGCACTGTCAGTGCGTGTGTGTGTGTGTGTGTTTGCAAATTAAATGGGGCAATTTTCCCAGTGAAACCTACTCACAGCGCAAAGGGTTTTTCGTCGATAAACAGACCTAGCAGTAGGTAAATGTTGAGCGTGATTAGACGAATTGATGAAGTAAATTGGGCGGATATAAATAGACTGCAAACTTTTGTTTACACGGCCACCGAATTGTTTATTTTTGATGCAGTAGACAGCATTTGGAATAACACGGAATGTTTTGGCTGCTACTCGGTACTAATATTGTCGTTAAGGATAGATATATTAATAGCAGTTTCGTATTACAATCGATATAGAATGTTCTGCCATATTTTGCTGTAAATGATTGACAAATTGGTAAATAGAGCGTAGATAAAACGATATTAAAGAGTAGCTGCATGTACTATTGCATACTTTTAGGCGGAACTATACTAACACTGCCCGGAAGCATGCAATCAGCGCATCTATACTTCATTAATTGCATTTTCCCAAATTTCTGCTAGGATAAACTTGCTGACAGATGTATTAAAATATTCACAGATCAATGGTAAATAACCTCAACAGGAAATATTAGCTAAATATTTGTATTGCGTTGTTTCTTTCTCGTCTCATCCTCATCAGAAAAATAAATTTTCGAACAATAAAAATATCTTCTAGATTGGATCTCTTTTCGGTCGAACGGTTTTAAAACATCACTCATCCTATTGTGAAGGTTAGGTAGCACAAACGATTTATAAAGGCTATACGTAAAATCGTTTATAACTCTCAGTTGAGTGCATACTTTCAGGCTGAATGTGAAAATTTGCTCTTTAAAACGCAGACTAACGTTGTATTACATATTTCTCTGCCGTATTTGCCAATGAGCGAATTTTTATTACGTTTCCAAAATGCTGCATACTTACTTACGGAAGCAGTTCAGGGGGTGAATGTTGCAAGACATCAAATATTTCCATTTGATCAACTAACGAAAGCGAAGCAGTGTACTTCGCTTTCAACCGAGCGCCATCAGAACCAGAACATTTGGCCATACGTTCTACAGAAACATGCCACCAATTTCATCACATCTCAAAGACAGACCCCAATATCGCAATCATCGGAATACACAATCCAATAAATTCATCTCGCTTATTAATTTCGAATCGAATAAATCCCATCACACGCCTTTCAGTCGCAGTCCGGCAAAACTTTGCTACAGACAGCAGTTTTCCTACCCACGTATCAAACGGTGTTGATTTCTATTAGTGAAGAAAACTCGTCCACATACACAAACACACACACACACAACGAAAACTCCCCTGACGTTGGCAAAACTTTTCTCGGCTGCCGTGTGCAGCAGCAGCGGCGATGGTGGGAACAACAAAACGAGAAGGTAAATAAACGAGAAACACATTTCATGGCGCGCTGTTGGGAAGTTGGAAAGTTCATCAATTGCACTCGCCCGTCGCCACACACACACACACACACACACGTACATGCCGGAACTGACCACGTAGCATAACCGCAGAAGCAGCAGCAGCAGCGTTCGGTGCGCGCCGGGACGCTGCCGCTGCCGAAAAGTGTTTTCCTTTAATCAATCGATCACGACGACGGGCTGGCCGGCCGGTCGGAGTGTATGCAGCGCCCTCCGAGACGGCAGCGTCATCACCATCATCATCGTTCGCCGAACGAGCACGAACTGCGCTGAACTGCGAGCGTTTTTTGTGTGTGTGTTGCGTTTCTTGCTCCACTCCGAGCCAATAAGAGTGGCATCTCACGATTTTCATTTCCGGCGCTGCCTGCTGCCGTTTGCTTCAATTATGAAAGTTGGGAGGATTTGTTGCTTGCCGCGCTCTGTGAAAATACCGTGAAAAAATTAAAGTAGAAATATTGTAAAAATCTGCTTCTACTTTTAAGAGAAAGTGAATTCTACGCTCTCATTAAACAATACATTGACTTTTTTCTCAATTAGCTTGTAGATTATTGCGTGAAAAATAAATAGTAACTAATAAAAAGCAAAAAACAGCTTACAACTTTGAAAATTATTATCATCATGCAATATTTGTTCCTAGAAGTCATTTCTATGTGCTGTGTTGGGAAAGGCGGAAATATAAAGCATAATTAAGTGGCGCCGAACGCTAAATTAATGACCAACTTTGAGTCCTTCTTACAAAAAAGAACTGCAGAAAACATACTCTCGAAAGAAAAGAAATTGAAAACCCCCGGAAAAGAACTAGCGAGACACAATTGTCCATTAAATCGTGCCGAACCAATTAATGCCGGGTTGCACTTTAGACTGCGCGAACATCAAATGGAAGCAAAAACAAGCGCTAACCCCCTGCTGCAAAAAGCGCAGAATGCAGAAGCCACCCGAGCACGGAGGAGGAGTGCGGCACGGGGTGGGAAAATGATTAAAGCACCTTCCTGCCCGGTCGCAGCCCGGTTCTATCGGGCCACTGCTCCGGAGTGCACGGACGGAAACTGGACGAGCCGTGTCCGGGGACGAGCGGAGATAAAATTAGATTCCTCGGTTTACCGTTTGAGCGATTGCTGAAATGAGTTTCCTACCCGGGGATATTTTCACCAATCGATGTCATTTCGTTCATTCATCAATCCGGGCGCCTTCCTGGGTGTGTGCGCGTTCGGCCATTGTCTTCCGGATCCTTCCGGCTTCGGTAAGGCTCCTGACAGGGACAATGACAACGGGCACCAACGACTACGGTGGTTTTATTGATCCGTCGTCTTCCGTCGTCGTCGGCCCCGTTGGCCTGCTGGTGGGCCCGGTGTCATGGCGTTGCACTCCCACCACCGACGGGTCGATTGCGGCATTTTCCGGTTTCCCAATCAGGAACATCCGGAGCCGGAGCCACGGCTCCGGCACCACAATTAATCATTTGCTGCGATGAAATTGCTGCGAAATTGTTTTTTTTCTCTTCTGTTGGTTTCACACCGCACATTTCATCGTGAAAGTGTGACTCGCTTTGTTTTTTGTTTTGTTTCGCATGAAAGACAGAGGGAGCAAGAGCATCTGTTTGTTTGCGATGCTGGGATGGGTTTTTATTTCGTTTTTATTTATTTAACAAAAAACTCAACACAACACACACAACCGATCGCTGCGTGACTAATGAGCACGTAGTTAATCGTGCCTTCGTATCCGCACATAATGCGTTGCAAATTCTTACGAATTACTTTGCGGTAAGACCGGCCGTCGTTGCTCTATTTTAACCGTGTTCCAGCGCTTACTTGGCCGAAAGGCACCCCTGGCGGAATCAGATCAGGCCATACGTTACACGCTTTTTATCGACCACATTTCGATGGTCACCGCTGGTGCTTGGGCTGGCGGTTTGGTTTGGATGGCTCCGTCGATGGGGACGGCTCTCCGACGTGGTGTGCTATGCTGGCAAACTAATAAAAAACACACACACACACGCTCCGAACCAATCCTCAACGGTCGACCGAAAACCGGGGGAAGCTAAATCCTTCCGATACCATCCATCACCGCAGCCCGAAACCCGTCCGGGATGGAGGATCGAAATTTATGCTCACTTTTGTCACGCTTCATGTGAGGCGCGCTGTTGGGAAGTTGGAAAGTTCATCAATTGCACTCGCCCGTCGCCACACACACACACACACACACACGTACATGCCGGAACTGACCACGTAGCATAACCGCAGAAGCAGCAGCAGCAGCGTTCGGTGCGCGCCGGGACGCTGCCGCTGCCGAAAAGTGTTTTCCTTTAATCAATCGATCACGACGACGGGCTGGCCGGCCGGTCGGAGTGTATGCAGCGCCCTCCGAGACGGCAGCGTCATCACCATCATCATCGTTCGCCGAACGAGCACGAACTGCGCTGAACTGCGAGCGTTTTTTGTGTGTGTGTTCGTTTCGTGGGGTGTGTGTGTGTTTGCTTGCTGATCGATTTGGATTGTAAAATTTGGCGTTTGATTTGCAAATTGAATATTACTGGACCGCATAGCCTCCCTCCCGGTGCAGCTTTCGGATGCTTTCGGACGGTCCTCGACGCGACGCGATCAATCGTCGAACGTACCGTGCCGTACCAATGTTACACGCATCGTTAATTGCGAGGGAAAAAGGACCCTTTTTTGGCAGGAGGTAGAGAGCACACAGCTGGACACACCTGCTCCGGTTCGATAATTAGTTGTGAATCGTACGTGCAATATCTACGCCACCGCGCGTTCGCAGTGGCACAGGAGGCGCATTTTCACGTGGTTTTGTACACCGGGCGAAGGACCGGACCGCCGTATACGGAATGTTTTGGCTGCAACTCGGTACTAATATTGTCGTTAAGGAGAGGTATATTCATAGCAGTTTCGTATTACAATCGATATAGAATGTTCTGCCATATTTTGCTGTAAATGATTGACAAATTGGAAAATAGAGCGTAGATAAAACGATATTAAAGAGTAGCTGCATGTACTATTGCATACTTTTAGGCGGAACTATACTAACACTGCTCTACGCCACCGCGCGTTCGCAGTGGCACAGGAGGCGCATTTTCACGTGGTTTTGTACACCGGGCGAAGGACCGGACCGCCGTCTGCCAATCAACGATGTTTCGGGATCAAGCACGATGAACTGGGGCGATAGCCGGGGTCGGAGCAGAGATTCTTCAAATGGTGGTCGTTTCGGGACGATTATTGGCGGAGATCTTGTCAGGAAATTTTAATCTTTTAAGAAGTTTCCCGGAGGAATTTGAAAGTTTTGGAAGATTTTTTTTCTTTTGAGGATTTTTTCTAAAGAATTCAACATTTCTTTAACATTATCGGATATTTATAGAAGTATCAACAGTTGTATATATGTACCCAACAAAATATTGGGTGCATATATCAGACCTATACATATAAAACTCTCCACACCAAACGATGAAATATGTTAAAAATATGTAAAAAAATGTTAATAAAACAACATTTCTTTTTCATGAGAAATATGAAATAAGATCATGGAAAACTTCTTAAAGGTTTTTTATTATAACACACAGCAAATAATAGCAGAAAATCATTTTCTCGCAAAACTGAAAATCTCAGTGAAAATCTTCACCAAACCAGACGGCTTACCAGGAGGCCAGAACGCAAACCGACCGGAAAAATTGTGGTTCAATGCGAAAGTGTTGACATCGGTTTCATCCTCATCAAAAAAACAAATTTTCGAACAATAAAACTATCTTCTAGATTGGATCTCTTTTCGGTCGAACGGCTTTAAAACATCACTCATCCTATTGTGAAGGTTAGGTAGCACAAACGATTTATAAAGGCTATACGTAAAATCGTTTATAACTCTCAGTTGAGTGCATACTTTCAGGCTGAATGTGAAAATTTGCTCTTTAAAACGCAGACTAACGTTGTATTACATATTTCTCTGCCGTATTTGCCAATGAGCGAATTTTTATTACGTTTCCAAAATGCTGCATACTTACTTACGGAAGCAGTTCAGGGGGTGAATGTTGCAAGACATCAAATAGACATCATTATTTCCGTGTGATCAACTAACGAAAGCGAAGCAGTGTACTTCGCTTTCAACCGAGCGCCATCAGAACCAGAACATTTGGCCATACGTTCTGAACCCACCAGGTTTCAGCTGCGCAATCAGCAGGGGTGGCACGACCTAGCCGAGAGACCACAATTTCCGTCCGACAATTTTACAACCCCACCCAAACGCCCACGCACCCACACAGCCGTCTTCAAGCTAGCAGCAGAAAGGAACTCTTTGAAGACGCCACAACCAACGACCGTGTGCAGGGTGCAGTTTTCGCCGTTAGTAAATTGTGCAGCGACGATCCGGGCAGACGATAGGCTGTAGTAAGCCGGTATGGGTTGGGGGACATGCCACCAATTTCATCGCATCTCAAAGACAGACCCCAATATCGCAAACATCGGAATACACAATCCAATAAATTCATCTCGCTTATTAATTTCGAATCGAATAAATCCCATCACACGCCTTTCAGTCGCAGTCCGGCAAAACTTTGCTACAGACAGCAGTTTTCCTACCCACGTATCAAACGGTGTTGATTTCTATTAGTGAAGAAAACTCGTCCACATACACAAACACACACACACACACACATAACGAAAACTCCCCTGACGTTGGCAAAACTTTTCTCGGCTGCCGTGTGCAGCAGCAGCGGCGATGGTGGGAACAACAAAACGAGAAGGTAAATAAACGAGAAACACATTTCATGGCGCGCTGTTGGGAAGTTGGAAAGTTCATCAATTGCACTCGCCCGTCGCCACACACACACACACACGTACATGCCGGAACTGACCACGTAGCATAACCGCAGAAGCAGCAGCAGCTGCGTTCGGTGCGCGCCGGGACGCTGCCGCTGCCGAAAAGTGTTTTCCTTTAATCAATCGATCACGACGACGGGCTGGCCGGTGTGCCGGCATCGTTGGCAAGAAAGTTCCCGCTGCATGAAACTCGCCCGGGAAAGGATGCCTCCAGACTACACACACACACACACACACACACACACAAAGATCGATCGTGGTACGTGGCGTGGTTCACGCTGCGCTGCATCCTGCCTGCCTGCCACCGTCGTGCCGAGCCCCGACCATCATCGTCTCATGAATTTCAACTTCTTGAACCGTAAGCTCGTTTCGATTCCTCCGTGCACCCGACGCACCCGGTTTGAAGTTGGAAAGCTGTGGAGCAATTTTTCATTAAATATTAAAGCCCAGACAAGTGCTGCCCGATGCCGATGCTGCCATAAAACTGCCCTGGAGCTCCTGGTACACGCCGGGCCGAAGGGCTTCCACATCCCGAATGGCGTTTTTCTCGGGGAAACGCAACAGAGTACGGAAAATTAATTAATATGCTTCCGTGGAAGTGGGCCGGTCGGAGTGTATGCAGCGCCCTCCCCGGCAGCGTCATCACCATCATCATCGTTCGCCGAACGAGCACGAACTGCGCTGAACTGCGAGCGTTTTTTGTGTGTGTGTTGCGTTTCTTGCTCCACTCCGAGCCAATAAGAGTGGCATCTCACGATTTTCATTTCCGGCGCTGCCTGCTGCCGTTTGCTTCAATTATGAAAGTTGGGAGGATTTGTTGCTTGCCGCGCTCTGTGAAAATACCGTGAGCTGAACCGAGCCGTATGCCGCACACGGTTGTGCCACGGAACCGTACGTGCAATATCTGTACGCCACCGCGCGTTCGCAGTGGCACAGGAGGCGCATTTTCACGTGGTTTTGTACACCGGGCGAAGGACCGGACCGCCGTCTGCCAATCAACGATGTTTCGGGATCAAGCAGGATGAACTGGGGCGATAGCCGGGGCCGGAGCAGAGATTCTTCAAATGGTGGTCGTTTCGGGACGATTATTGGCGGAGATCTTGTCAGGAAATTTTAATCTTTTAAGTTAAACGCCTGTTAAAGCAGGCGCTGACGTTGGGTGTTGGATCGGGGCGCTGGTGATTGAGTTTTAGCACTTCGCTTCGATTGTTCCTGGGTGTTTGTTGGTTTGAAGTTGGCACACAGTTTAGTGAGGCTACTGTTTGGTCGAAATAATGCTCTGATTCGGTATAGAAATGCATTTTAAATGCCATATCATTAATAACAATTGCGCGCTGTTGGGAAGTTGGAAAGTTCATCAATTGCACTCGCCCGTCGCCACACACACACACACACGTACATGCCGGAACTGACCACGTAGCATAACCGCAGAAGCAGCAGCAGCAGCGTTCGGTGCGCGCCGGGACGCTGCCGCTGCCGAAAAGTGTTTTCCTTTAATCAATCGATCACGACGACGGGCTGGCCGGCCGGTCGGAGTGTATGCAGCGCCCTCCCCGGCAGCGTCATCACCATCATCATCGTTCGCCGAACGAGCACGAACTGCGCTGAACTGCGAGCGTTTTTTGTGTGTGTGTTGCGTTTCTTGCTCCACTCCGAGCCAATAAGAGTGGCATCTCACGATTTTCATTTCCGGCGCTGCCTGCTGCCGTTTGCTTCAATTATGAAAGTTGGGAGGATTTGTTGCTTGCCGCGCTCTGTGAAAATACCGTGAGCTGAACCGAGCCGTATGCCGCACACGGTTGTGCCACGGAACCGTACGTGCAATATCTGTACGCCACCGCGCGTTCGCAGTGGCACAGGAGGCGCATTTTCACGTGGTTTTGTACACCGGGCGAAGGACCGGACCGCCGTCTGCCAATCAACGATGTTTCGGGATCAAGCAGGATGAACTGGGGCGATAGCCGGGGCCGGAGCAGAGATTCTTCAAATGGTGGTCGTTTCGGGACGATTATTGGCGGAGATCTTGTCAGGAAATTTTAATCTTTTAAGAAGTTTCCTGGAGGAATTTGAAAGTTTTGGAAGATCTTTTTTCTTTTGAGGATGTTTTTAAAGAATTCAACTTTTCTTTAACATTATCGGATATTTATAGAAGCATCAGCAGTTTACAAAAAATATTGTGTACAGATATCAAACCTATACATATAAAACTCTCCACACCAAACGATGAAATATGTAAAAAAATATGTAACAAAATGTTAATAAAAGAACATTTCTTTTTCATGAGAAATCTGAAATAAGATCATAGGAAAATTCTTAAAGGTTTTTTATTATAACACACAGAAAATAATAGCAGAAAATCCTTTTCTCGCAAAACTGAAAATCTCAGTGAAAATCTTCGCCAAACCAGACGGCTTACCAGGAGGCCAGAACGCAAACCGACCGGAAAAATTGTGGTTCAATGCGAAAGTGTTGACATCGGGATATTTTTGAGCAACGATACGGTTCAGTCTCTGCCGCCTAATAACAATTGCACTAGATGAGCAAAAATGCTTATGTAAAACATCAAGTCAGAAAATTGCATACATTAAGGCGGATTTGGTACATTTGCTCCATGAAGCATCCAATTTTTTTCATTTGTAAGCTTATGAAGCAAACTTTCGTCGAAAATTATGCAATCCGCATGTCGAGAATGCGCTGAAAAAGGTTTTATTTGAGGAAAATACATATCTTCCAGCTGAAGATTACGAGCTCAATTGTTCTTATAGCTCAAGATGGTATATTGTGCTGTAAAGCGAAATGAAAATCATAACAAAAAAAAACTAATAAATGAAAAGATACTTGACCTTGATCTATCAGACTTGGCTTTCATGTTAAATCTAGTAATAAAAGACATATCACTGCTGGATTTAATATGGTTTGGTTTTAAAAATTCATCCAATATTTGCTCTGTCATCCTGGCAGGATGTCTGTTGACCAGAGAAACCATACGAAATTCGCAATAGAGTAACCCGGGAACAGAATAATAATGTAATTGGCATAGGCAAAGGTTAATGGCAGATATCAGCATCAGCAACGGTACAGTTAACCCTGACAGTGATCGGTACAAACGCACCCCCACACACACACACGCTGGTTCTTAATCCTTTTTGGAAAGATCACACAAAAACCCTTGTCTGGCGGTGAAAGCGAATTTCCTTGCTAATAAAAAGCATTCTTTCCCACCACCACTATCTCCCCGGTCTGCACGTTCACAATCCGTCCGCCATTTTAGGTCGCAGACATACACGAAGACACATGGGAGGCTTTGTCCAACGGTTCCGGCCTAAATCCCTGTTCGAATTGGTCGCTCCAAAAAAAGAAAGCTGGACATAGAGCCTTTTTACTCCCCTTGCCCTTTTAAACACACACACACATTGATTCACATGAAAACAACTGAGCAGCGGAGATATAAATAGGGGACGGCAAACCCAGAGGCACAACTTTCCCCGTAAGCTGTTCGGCCGCATTTGTTCCGCAAAACTCCGAAAAACCCGTACAACGACGGCGCACGCGGCCTCAGGAAGGTTCCGTTCTCTGAAGCAGATATCAGCATCAGCAACGGTACAGTTAACCCTGACAGTGATCGGTACAAACGCACCCCCACACACACACACACGCTGGTTCTTAATCCTTTTTGGAAAGATCACACAAAAACCCTTGTCTGGCGGTGAAAGCGAATTTCCTTGCTAATAAAAAGCATTCTTTCCCACTACCACCACCACCACTATCTCCCCGGTCTGCACGTTCACAATCTGTCCGCCATTTTAGGTCGCAGACATACACGAAGACACATGGGAGGCTTTGTCCAACGGTTGCGGCCTAAATCCCTGTTCGAATTGGTCGCTCCAAAAAAAGAAAGCTGGACATAGAG
>KZ071609.1:60340-75102 GCA_002091845.1 Anopheles cracens | reverse complement strand
ACAACTGAGCAGCGGAGATATAAATAGGGGACGGCAAACCCAGAGGCACAACTTTCCCCGTAAGCTGTTCGGCCGCATTTGTTCCGCAAAACTCCGAAAAACCCGTACAACGACGGCGCACGCGGCCTCAGGAAGGTTCCGTTCTCTGAACTGAACGTGGTACGTATGGCTTGTGTGTGCGCTTTTTTGTTGTTGCTGCTGTTCATTTGTGTCCTTCAGCGACCGGCCGACCGACCGGCGTGCTGGTCCCTTTTCATTTGGGTGCCGTTTTTATTTCTATCTATTATTCAATTTTAAACCACAACGACTAACTTTCGGTCGCTTTCAGCCGGCGGAGGAGGCCCTGAAAGGCCGAAATGCTGGAATGCCGGCTTCTTCGGTGCGTCGCTGCGCCCCGTTCCAGATCTTGCTGGACACTGGACACGCTGGACGAACTTTGACCCCACCGGGGGCGCAAGCGAACCGAACGAAAGCTCGTTTTTCCGGGGGAGGGAAAACGGACGACCCGAAACGGTAATGTGATTATTGTGCAAAATTACAAACAATCCTTAAATTGACATTAATCTGATTATTTTAAACGATCGCACGCTGTGTTTGTGTGTGTGTGTTTTTGAGTTGGTGCCCTGCTCCTCCGAACGAAGACAACAACCGTCCGGGCCAGGCCAGGCCGTGCGTCATCCGAGCGGTGTTTGTTTTTGTTCCAGCGAAAACCCCGATTGTAATCTAGCTCAGAAGGTCCTCAGAAGGCGGTGTAAATAAAGCTGCCATTTTTACGTTTAAAGCACGCCCAAGATGGAGGCAAATAACACACACACACAAAGATCGATCGTGGTACGTGGCGTGGCTCACGCTGCGCTGCATCCTGCCTGCCTGCCACCGTCGTCCCGACCCCGACCATCATCGTCTCATGAATTTCAACTTCTTGAACCGTAAGCTCGTTTCGATTCCTTCGTGCACCCGACGCACCCGGTTTGAAGTTGGAAAGCTGTGGAGCAATTTTTCATTAAATATTAAAGCCCAGACAAGTGTTCCGATGCCGATGCTGCCATAAAACTGCCCTGGAGCTCCTGGTACACGCCGGGCCGAAGGGAGGCCAGAAGCTTCCACATCCCGAATGGCGTTTTTCTCGGGGAAACGCAACAGAGTACGGAAAATTAATTAATATGCTTCCGTGGAAGTGAACTTTGACCCCACCGGGCGCGCAAGCGAACCGAACGAAAGCTCGTTTTTCCGGGGAGGGAAAACGGACGACCCGAAACGGTAATGTGATTATTGTGCAAAATTACAAACAATCCTTAAATTGACATTAATCTGATTATTTTAAACGATCGCACGCTGTGTTTGTGTATGTGTGTTTTTGAGTTGGTGCCCTGCTCCTCCGAACGAAGACAACAACCGTGCGGGCCAGGCCAGGCCGTGCGTCATCCGAGCGGTGTTTGTTTTTGTTCCAGCGAAAACCCCGATTGTAATCTAGCTCAGAAGCGATTGAGTTTTAGCACTTCGCTTCGATTGTTCCTGGGTGTTTGTTGGTTAGGAGTTGGCACACGGTTTAATGAGGCTACTGTTTGGTCGAAATAATGCTCTGATTCGGTATAGAAATGCATTTTAAATGCCATATCATTAATAACAATTGCACTAGATGCCGAGATCCGAGATCCGGCAGCGTTCAATTACAGCGGTGCGCACGCGAACACAGCGCCAGCATCTAGATCCAGGGCCTGTAAAACTTTAAAATTGAATGATAATGATAGAAATTCCGCAGCGCCTCCGGAAAGCCGCGTTTGAACCAGCATCTGTGTGTGTGTCTGTGTGTGCGATCAAAGGGGCCGAGTTAGCATTTTTCTGCCTTCCTTCCTTCCGACGACGCTGACAGAACCGGGGCTGCTGGGCGAGATCCGAGATCCGGCAGCATTCAATTACAGCGGTGCGCACGCGAACACAGCGCCAGCATCTAGATCCAGGGCCTGTAAAACTTTAAAATTGAATGATAATGATAGAAATTCCGCAGCGCCTCCGGAAAGCCGCGTTTGATCCAGCATCTGTGTGTCTGTCTGTGTGTGTGCGATCAAAGGGGCCGAGTTAGCATTTTTCTGCCTTCCTTCCTTCCGACGACGCTGACAGAACCGGGGCTGCTGATTGGCAATGGCGCACGGTTTGAGTGAAATGTGATAAGAAATTTAGTCGCCCTCCCGGCATTGTTTGCGGTCGGTTTGTTTGCGTCCATCAACCACGATTCAAACACGGGCGGGAGCGAAAAAAAATGGAAGCCGCTCGCTCGAATGAAAGGAAAAAGAAAGGAGCAAACGAACTGAAAATCTGTTTTCCCCGCACAAAAGGGACAAACACCACGTCCGGGTGGGAGTGGATTGTGCCTGCCTGCCGGGGAAAATCCAGTTGCAAAATCTCATCTCTGTCCCGAAGACACAGTGGACAGGAAAGGACGACCCCTGCCTGTCTCTCCCGAGTCTCCCTCGGAACGCAGGCTATGGTTACCGGTTCGTGTTATCGCGAAAATAGCTTTTCCATTTTACCGGACAAACAGCTCCCGACCGACCGTGCGACGGCACACGGTGGTCGTCGCCGTCCATGAGCAACCTCCCGACACAGTCGTGATGAAAATGAAAACGATGAGATAAATGTGATTAATTTATGCCCCCGGACAGAGCGCAGATGAATCGAGATCGCGGCAAGCCAAGGGCTCCGGGGTTTTTTGGTGTACGTGTGTGTGCGCCGGGCGAAGATCGGACGTTGTTTGTGGTGCCCGGGAGCGCGGGCCGTTCAAATGGCCGGCGTTACACTGTCAACCGCAGGAATCACGGCTGCGAGAGATGGTTTGATTGGTTGCCCTGCGTGGGAGCTTTTAATCTCTCCGACCCCTACGGGTAACACCCTCGGCCCCCTCGGCAGGGGCCCATTCATTAGTGAAGCCACTTCGGGAGGCTTCATTATCGCGTTTAGCCGCGTCACCCTGCACCGTGTGTCGGGAAGCGATGACAAAACCGCCGGGCGCGGAATGCGATCCTTCCAAACATGGCCTCTCTCGCGCACGCGATGAGTTCTTACCTCCCCAACGAACGAACGGATAAGTGATGTGGTCGCGGACGCGGACAACACGGGTGACATGACAGCGATTCGGTCGGTGGTTTTCGGGAGTTTCGGTTGGTTGGACCGAATTGCGTCGTGTCGGATTTTGACGGACGTTGATTTTAATTGTAAATGGGATCTGGAAGGCGGGTGTAAAACTGTTACAAACACGGGGGTCGGGTGTTTTGATGAGGTACATCGTGCTCCGTTGGAGCTTTTCAATGGGGGGTTTGATGGACTAATGACCGATAAATTTGAGAACAGCCCAAACATTCAAGTGACATTTTCGTGTGGCTTATTGACTATTACCTCATCAATATATCTACATTACACCTCGCAAAAAAGGAGTGTTACGTTTGCAGTTAATTGGTCTTCAAGGTCAGGTTTGTTTGCTAAAAATCAAACGATGTTTTAGTTTTTGGAACAATGTAGTATGAAAGATCCAAAAACATGAAAAATGGTAATGGTTTCGGAATTATTAAAAGGAATCGATCCGCTTGTACGGCCAACTTTGAGGCTTTTAGGAAGATATGGAATCCCGTTTATTTCGCAAAGTATTTTGCGATATGTGAACACTTTGGCGATAGAATTGGAGGTCCAACTAGTTCTGAAGCCAATTTTCCGATCACTTCCGTAAAGTTCAATCTCTTGGATCGGGTGAGTGTTTCCCGTCGCAAATCCTTTGACTCCCCGGCAGATATTCCAATTTGACATCGTCGCCACTTGACTGCCAAACGTCCTTGTCGCGAGAGACCGGATCAGCCCGCGCTGTCTAATTGAAATGTGAGCAACCGAATCCAGTTTCCGTGGAACGCCAGCTGAAAAAGCTCCACTTCTGCCACGATTGAGTGCTCGCGGTGAGTGATTAGATTGAAATGCCAACGGTTTGCCGTCTGTTCGTTTGTCAAAATACAACACAAAAATCGGTGTCATGTTTGACGTTCCTTTCGGAGGAGGCGCTTCGGAGAATTCTTTCCCGGTGGTGAACCCGCGCTACCCCGAAAATGTCCACCCGCCGAGATCCGAGATCCGGCAGCGTTCAATTACAGCGGTGCGCACGCGAACACAGCGCCAGCATCTAGATCCAGGGCCTGTAAAACTTTAAAATTGAATGATAATGATAGAAATTCCGCAGCGCCTCCGGAAAGCCGCGTTTGAACCAGCATCTGTGTGTGTGTCTGTGTGTGCGATCAAAGGGGCCGAGTTAGCATTTTTCTGCCTTCCTTCCTTCCGACGACGCTGACAGAACCGGGGCTGCTGATTGGCAATGGCGCACGGTTTGAGTGAAATGTGATAAGAAATTTAGTCGCCCTCCCGGCATTGTTTGCGGTCGGTTTGTTTGCGTCCATCAACCACGATTCAAACACGGGCGGGAGCGAAAAAAAATGGAAGCCGCTCGCTCGAATGAAAGGAAAAAGAAAGGAGCAAACGAACTGAAAATCTGTTTTCCCCGCACAAAAGGGACAAGCACCACGTCCGGGTGGGAGTGGATTGTGCCTGCCTGCCAGGGAAAATCCAGTTGCAAAATCTCATCTCTGTCCCGAAGACACAGTGGACAGGAAAGGACGACCCCTGCCTGTCTCTCCCGAGTCTCCCTCGGAACGCAGGCTATGGTTACCGGTTCGTGTTATCGCGAAAATAGCTTTTCCATTTTACCGGACAAACAGCTCCCGACCGACCGTGTGACGGCACACGGTGGTCGTCGCCGTCCATGAGCAACCTCCCGACACAGTCGTGATGAAAATGAAAACGATGAGATAAATGTGATTAATTTATGCCCCCGGACAGAGCGCAGATGAATCGAGATCGCGGCAAGCCAAGGGCTCCGGGGTTTTTTGGTGTACGTGTGTGTGCGCCGGGCGAAGATCGGACGTTGTTTGTGGTGCCCGGGAGCGCGGGCCGTTCAAATGGCCGGCGTTACACTGTCAACCGCAGGAATCACGGCTGCGAGAGATGGTTTGATTGGTTGCCCTGCGTGGGAGCTTTTAATCTCTCCGACCCCTACGGGTAACACCCTCGGCCCCCTCGGCAGGGGCCCATTCATTAGTGAAGCCACTTCGGGAGGCTTCATTATCGCGTTTAGACGCGTCACCCTGCACCGTGTGTCGGGAAGCGATGACAAAACCGCCGGGCGCGGAATGCGATCCTTCCTAACATGGCCTCTCTCGCGCACGCGATGAGTTCTTACCTCCCCAACGAACGAACGGATAAGTGATGTGGTCGCGGACGCGGACAACACGGGTGACATGACAGCGATTCGGTCGGTGGTTTTCGGGAGTTTCGGTTGGTTGGACCGAATTGCGTCGTGTCGGATTTTGACGGACGTTGATTTTAATTGTAAATGGGATCTGGAAGGCGGGTGTAAAACTGTTACAAACACGGGGGTCGGGTGTTTTGATGAGGTACATCGTGCTCCGTTGGAGCTTTTCAATGGGGGGTTTGATGGACTAATGACCGATAAATTTGAGAACAGCCCAAACATTCAAGTGACATTTTCGTGTGGCTTATTGACTATTACCTCATCAATATATCTACATTACACCTCGCAAAAAAGGAGTGTTACGTTTGCAGTTAATTGGTCTTCAAGGTCAGGTTTGTTTGCTAAAAATCAAACGATGTTTTAGTTTTTGGAACAATGTAGTATGAAAGATCCAAAAACATGAAAAATGGTAATGGTTTCGGAATTATTAAAAGGAATCGATCCGCTTGTACGGCCAACTTTGAGGCTTTTAGGAAGATATGGAATCCCGTTTATTTCGCAAAGTATTTTGCGATATGTGAACACTTTGGCGATAGAATTGGAGGTCCAACTAGTTCTGAAGCCAATTTTCCGATCACTTCCGTTTGTTTCCATGCTGGATTTAAAACATATCGCGGTGTGGAGAATACACGGATTCCATAGTTTTCACAGTTTCAACAACTTTAACCAAGATTTTGTAGTAAAGGAATGCCAATGTTCTTCCGCTTTTTCATGCTCCATGAAATCAACTCACGAGCATGACACGAGCTCACGAGGTGAACAAAGGATAGCTTGAGTAACGTTTCATCATGTTTAACAAAAACCCATATATAACTACAATGATAGATATCCAATCTAGCGAAGTGGGTCAACTAGGGATAAGGCCAAGAGACAGAGAGGAAATGCACGGAGATCATACATGTCTGAAAGTGCTTCAGGGCACTTGTAATACGACTACCTAGCGTGCCGTCATACTGTTAATCGGATTAAAGTTATCCAATACATCAAGTTCATTAACTAAGTGAAAATAGAAATATAGTTGAGATCTTTTGTTTGGCTGTGGCTGCCGTTTGTTACTTATTTATTTGTTATTCATATCAGACGTTCATCTTTATATCTAGCTAGAAAGGGTATGTTTATCATTTACATGCAGTAAAATGTAATTTCGTAAAGTACAATAGCTTTCAACTTAAATGTATTCAGCGGTAAAAACATAAACGAAACAGGCCCATATCACACAGAGTTCCAAGAGTTCAATTACCGATCCAAATGTCCCCTCGCTGTGATATACGCGTGCGATTCGCATACCCGAGGTCAATTATGGTGACCTCGATTAAAATCAAAACCGCTCGATTGTCGTTAACGCAACCGACAACCACGAAACCGGCCCGACCAGGTGGTCAAGGTTTAGGTCAAATAGGGCCAACACAGAGGGCACGTGGATTTGGAGAATTGCATCGAGCTTTCAATCACGCCGAACGATTTCGCAGGAATCGTCCTCATTCTCGGCGTCGGTCCACGTGCCGACCACGCAGGATGTCAGTCAAACGTCCCGGGTGGCGTTGGACTGGCACAGTGATGCTGCCGCCGAGGTAATGATGGCTTTACACGATGACCCACCCTCTGTGCGGCCACCTGCGGACAGTTCTCGGCGCTCGCACCATAGGCGATTTCCGAGGCGCTATCGTTGTCACAGCACTTTCAGCCAAATGATGCACGGAACTGACCTTTCCAACCAGGACCATTAATATCTTTCAACGCGCGGAATTGGCACAGCGACAGATAGAGCAGGAGGCGAAAACGAGCTGTCAGAGCGGAGACCAACTGAGCCGAATAGACGGTTCGTTGAACCAGGCTTCTGTTTGGCCACAGCTGCCTGAGCAGCAAGCCTGAGCAGCCTGGGGAGCATACCAAGTTTTGATAAATCACACTGGCCAACCACTCTCGCCCCGCTTCACATGTGTGCATCTCAAGGCCGTTGCCGGTGCCGTTTTCGGGCGCGCTCATTTGCATGAACTCCACCTCCACCATCGCAAGCAAGCGCAACCGGGTTTGTCAATCGCAAAAATCGGGTTTTTTGTTTAAAGGCCCCAGCGCCGCGGAAAGTTCAATCTCTTGGATCGGGTGAGTGTTTCCCGTCGCAAATCCTTTGACTCCCCGGCAGATATTCCAATTTGACATCGTCGCCACTTGACTGCCAAACGTCCTTGTCGCGAGAGACCGGATCAGCCCGCGCTGTCTAATTGAAATGTGAGCAACCGAATCCAGTTTCCGTGGAACGCCAGCTGAAAAAGCTCCACTTCTGCCACGATTGAGTGCTCGCGGTGAGTGATTAGATTGAAATGCCAACGGTTTGCCGTCTGTTCGTTTGTCAAAATACAACACAAAAATCGGTGTCATGTTTGACGTTCCTTTCGGAGGAGGCGCTTCGGAGAATTCTTTCCCGGTGGTGAACCCGCGCTACCCCGAAAATGTCCACCCGCCGAGATCCGAGATCCGGCAGCGTTCAATTACAGCGGTGCGCACGCGAACACAGCGCCAGCATCTAGATCCAGGGCCTGTAAAACTTTAAAATTGAATGATAATGATAGAAATTCCGCAGCGCCTCCGGAAAGCCGCGTTTGAACCAGCATCTGTGTGTGTGTCTGTGTGTGCGATCAAAGGGGCCGAGTTAGCATTTTTCTGCCTTCCTTCCTTCCGACGACGCTGACAGAACCGGGGCTGCTGATTGGCAATGGCGCACGGTTTGAGTGAAATGTGATAAGAAATTTAGTCGCCCTCCCGGCATTGTTTGCGGTCGGTTTGTTTGCGTCCATCAACCACGATTCAAACACGGGCGGGAGCGAAAAAAAATGGAAGCCGCTCGCTCGAATGAAAGGAAAAAGAAAGGAGCAAACGAACTGAAAATCTGTTTTCCCCGCACAAAAGGGACAAGCACCACGTCCGGGTGGGAGTGGATTGTGCCTGCCTGCCAGGGAAAATCCAGTTGCAAAATCTCATCTCTGTCCCGAAGACACAGTGGACAGGAAAGGACGACCCCTGCCTGTCTCTCCCGAGTCTCCCTCGGAACGCAGGCTATGGTTACCGGTTCGTGTTATCGCGAAAATAGCTTTTCCATTTTACCGGACAAACAGCTCCCGACCGACCGTGCGACGGCACACGGTGGTCGTCGCCGTCCATGAGCAACCTCCCGACACAGTCGTGATGAAAATGAAAACGATGAGATAAATGTGATTAATTTATGCCCCCGGACAGAGCGCAGATGAATCGAGATCGCGGCAAGCCAAGGGCTCCGGGGTTTTTTGGTGTACGTGTGTGTGCGCCGGGCGAAGATCGGACGTTGTTTGTGGTGCCCGGGAGCGCGGGCCGTTCAAATGGCCGGCGTTACACTGTCAACCGCAGGAATCACGGCTGCGAGAGATGGTTTGATTGGTTGCCCTGCGTGGGAGCTTTTAATCTCTCCGACCCCTACGGGTAACACCCTCGGCCCCCTCGGCAGGGGCCCATTCATTAGTGAAGCCACTTCGGGAGGCTTCATTATCGCGTTTAGCCGCGTCACCCTGCACCGTGTGTCGGGAAGCGATGACAAAACCGCCGGGCGCGGAATGCGATCCTTCCAAACATGGCCTCTCTCGCGCACGCGATGAGTTCTTACCTCCCCAACGAACGAACGGATAAGTGATGTGGTCGCGGACGCGGACAACACGGGTGACATGACAGCGATTCGGTCGGTGGTTTTCGGGAGTTTCGGTTGGTTGGACCGAATTGCGTCGTGTCGGATTTTGACGGACGTTGATTTTAATTGTAAATGGGATCTGGAAGGCGGGTGTAAAACTGTTACAAACACGGGGGTCGGGTGTTTTGATGAGGTACATCGTACTCCGTTGGAGCTTTTCAATGGGGGGTTTGATGGACTAATGACCGATAAATTTGAGAACAGCCCAAACATTCAAGTGACATTTTCGTGTGGCTTATTGACTATTACCTCATCAATATATCTACATTACACCTCGCAAAAAAGGAGTGTTACGTTTGCAGTTAATTGGTCTTCAAGGTCAGGTTTGTTTGCTAAAAATCAAACGATGTTTTAGTTTTTGGAACAATGTAGTATGAAAGATCCAAAAACATGAAAAATGGTAATGGTTTCGGAATTATTAAAAGGAATCGATCCGCTTGTACGGCCAACTTTGAGGCTTTTAGGAAGATATGGAATCCCGTTTATTTCGCAAAGTATTTTGCGATATGTGAACACTTTGGCGATAGAATTGGAGGTCCAACTAGTTCTGAAGCCAATTTTCCGATCACTTCCGTTTGTTTCCATGCTGGATTTAAAACATATCGCGGTGTGGAGAATACACGGATTCCATAGTTTTCACAGTTTCAACAACTTTAACCAAGATTTTGTAGTAAAGGAATGCCAATGTTCTTCCGCTTTTTCATGCTCCATGAAATCAACTCACGAGCATGACACGAGCTCACGAGGTGAACAAAGGATAGCTTGAGTAACGTTTCATCATGTTTAACAAAAACCCATATATAACTACAATGATAGATATCCAATCTAGCGAAGTGGGTCAACTAGGGATAAGGCCAAGAGACAGAGAGGAAATGCACGGAGATCATACATGTCTGAAAGTGCTTCAGGGCACTTGTAATACGACTACCTAGCGTGCCGTCATACTGTTAATCGGATTAAAGTTATCCAATACATCAAGTTCATTAACTAAGTGAAAATAGAAATATAGTTGAGATCTTTTGTTTGGCTGTGGCTGCCGTTTGTTACTTATTTATTTGTTATTCATATCAGACGTTCATCTTTATATCTAGCTAGAAAGGGTATGTTTATCATTTACATGCAGTAAAATGTAATTTCGTAAAGTACAATAGCTTTCAACTTAAATGTATTCAGCGGTAAAAACATAAACGAAACAGGCCCATATCACACAGAGTTCCAAGAGTTCAATTACCGATCCAAATGTCCCCTCGCTGTGATATACGCGTGCGATTCGCATACCCGAGGTCAATTATGGTGACCTCGATTAAAATCAAAACCGCTCGATTGTCGTTAACGCAACCGACAACCACGAAACCGGCCCGACCAGGTGGTCAAGGTTTAGGTCAAATAGGGCCAACACAGAGGGCACGTGGATTTGGAGAATTGCATCGAGCTTTCAATCACGCCGAACGATTTCGCAGGAATCGTCCTCATTCTCGGCGTCGGTCCACGTGCCGACCACGCAGGATGTCAGTCAAACGTCCCGGGTGGCGTTGGACTGGCACAGTGATGCTGCCGCCGAGGTAATGATGGCTTTACACGATGACCCACCCTCTGTGCGGCCACCTGCGGACAGTTCTCGGCGCTCGCACCATAGGCGATTTCCGAGGCGCTATCGTTGTCACAGCACTTTCAGCCAAATGATGCACGGAACTGACCTTTCCAACGGGGACCATTAATATCTTTCAACGCGCGGAATTGGCACAGCGACAGATAGAGCAGGAGGCGAAAACGAGCTGTCAGAGCGGAGACCAACTGAGCCGAATAGACGGTTCGTTGAACCAGGCTTCTGTTTGGCCACAGCTGCCTGAGCAGCAAGCCGGAGCAGCCTGGGGAGCATACCAAGTTTTGATAAATCACACTGGCCAACCACTCTCGCCCCGCTTCACATGTGTGCATCTCAAGGCCGTTGCCGGTGCCGTTTTCGGGCGCGCTCATTTGCATGAACTCCACCTCCACCATCGCAAGCAAGCGCAACCGGGTTTGTCAATCGCAAAAATCGGGTTTTTTGTTTAAAGGCCCCAGCGCCGCGGAGATGGTGAAGATGTCAGCGGTCAGCGCCAAACACACATATGTCCCAGAAGCTCGATTCGTATAAAAGCGTCCCGGCCGGTGCCAGTTGTCATCAGTCAGCTGTTTGCAAGTCTGCAGTTCAAACGTTTCAAAAACACACGTTGAAGTTTCCGCTCGTAGAACGCAAAATCGCTTACAGAAGATGTTTGCCAAACTGGTAAGGCAATCAGGCATCTGGGTCCTTCCGCGAATCTGCTGATTCAACGGAAAAACTTCACAAAGTGCCCGATCCTCACGGGAATGTTCCAGGATGTTTGACCGTGTTTTCTGGTTTTTCTTCCCGCAATAGATTGTTCTCGCCGGCGTTGTGTGCCTGACCGCGGCCGCACCCCCAAAGAAGATTGCCCGGGCATCGGGCGGTGGTCCCGACAGTGCCGCGATTGTGGTCCAGCAGGATCAGGTGATCAACGACGACGGTTCGTACAACTACGTGTTCGAGACGAGCAACGGCATCCGGGCGCAGGCGAGCAGTGCCGACGGTGTCCGCGCCAACGGGGACTTCTCGTACCCGGCGCCCGACGGCTCGAACATTGCGCTCGCGTACGTCGCCGACGAGTACGGGTTCCAGCCGCAGGGAGCGCATCTGCCGGTCGAACCGCCGGCACCGGAGCACGTCATCAAGCAGCTGGAGGACATCCGGGCCAACCCGCCGAACGATGCGTACTTCGATGCCGCCTTCCTCGACGCGGAAATCGCTCGACTCCGGGCCACCCAGGGCTAGGCTGGGGTTAGTGGTTGTGATTAGCAAGAGGGGTAGCAAAATTGTGTTATAATAATAATAAAAAATCGTTTTTCTTACTAAAAATTTGCACTGGGGCGTACGCACGCACACACTTGAGTCACCCTATCACCGTACCAGTCTCCCTGATTGCGGATTGCGGAGCGAAACCCCGTTCTGGATTTGAAATTGGAACGATATCTTGATCTCCACTGGTCAACCCCCTCTGGGGACGGACCCGGAAATCCGAATCATTCTCCATGTCTATCGCCGTGACCCTTTTGCGCTGGACACACGAGCACACCGACAACACGGACACGTCGGTGTCCGTAGCCACAGCGAAAGGGATATTGAAACAGGATATTCACATCACCCCCGGATGTGTTCTTGCTCCCAGAGCGAGCGCGCCGCAGATTGTCGTTGCGGATTTGACACAGGGGCACAGGGTAACCGGTCCGGGTGATGCGCCTCTGCAGCTAGATCGGAATCTATTTTTGGAGCGAAGTTAATTTCTGTTTCATGACAGGAAATGATGTCCCTGCCGCCGTTGGAAAGGGGCTTCCCGGGGGCTCCGTTAGTGGTGGATCGATAAAGGCTTGATTACTTTCAAACGTTTCACAGCAACGTGGCTTTCGAATGTGTGCGAATGTGATCAGTGCTCTCGAAAAAGGCCCTCAGACTTTCGGTTGGATGTGTGCTGGTGTACGAGACACATTTATTGGGGTTGCAATTGTTATTGTAATATGATTACATGCTACCGATGAGAGGAGAATTTAATGTCGACAACGATTTTGACGCAATGCATGGCGGGAACTATAACAGAACATGAAGACGATTCAATGGAATAGCTAAAAATGATGGATGCTTTTCAAAGCGATTACTAGACAATAATAGATAACTACTCACGCAGTATCCTGTGGAGTCTAAAAAGGGTCCTTTAAGCGTTTCATTCTAAAAGGAACTTAAAACTCTTCTAGAAGAAAATAACGCAATGCTGTAGTAAGTACAGCATTGAGAGAAACACGCCTAAGATTACCTGTTTCCAACATTTTCTAGTGATGTCTAGACTTTGTCAATATCGCCATTGAATCTAACAGTTGTTGGTGCAACATACCCTTTCCATCTAAGCTCTGTAATCATCGTGAGAATAACAGGCTAACCAACTTATATTATGGTGTCTATGGCTTTGAAGTAGACGCTCGAATGACTTTTGGACAGACTTCTTTGTCCGCTCAAACCAGCGTTGCGCATAATGAAACAGTCCTTCATAATCATCACAAAATTGACTGTCGCTTACAGCGCATTCGGTGGCATTCCGATTACGTTCGGCTTCTACCGAACCGCAACAATCACTCGACAACAAAACTACCGACACCGTTGCACAAAAGACGATCACTTCGCCGGCAAACAGTGACGAAGTACCCGAAAGCACGGGGTGGGCAAAACTTTCCACACTTACCACCATTTTTCATCAGATTATTTATATCCGGTACAGCGTGCCGGAAAACAACCCGTAATGAGACCGGTGGGGTGAGTGGGATGGAGAAAGGCATCCATCGCGAACGGCACCCGGCCCCAACACCCGTGTTTCGAACAGTGCGCAACAAAGTGTTTGTGCGAAAGTTTTAATTGGATTTAGGTGGCATCCGAAACACGGCCCGGGATTTTTGTGTGCAGTTTGTACGCTCGAACATGCAAACGCTTCGCCTGGTGGCGCTGGCTGGCTGTAATTAATTACGAACGATTGTTTTATTTTCAATTCTCATTTGCCTGTTGGTCAGTGGCGGAGTGGGAGATGGGAGGCTCCCACAGGATAAAGTTAGTTCCTCCCCCACACAGAAAATTGTATCTCAAGATCTCAGGAGCGCAAATTTGTTGAAGCGAAGCGTGAAAGGCATCATTTGCATCGCGTGCAGTTGCATTTACCGCAGCAGCAAACACAACACTTACACAACACAATACCATTCACGATATTACTTTCCGCAGTGGATTAATAAACTCGAGCGGCGCCGGACGACGAACGGGCGAGTTCAAGTAGCTCGAAGATTTCAATTACCGATTGGCAGTTTCGATTATCTTTGACTCTGCGCGGGCGGTGAAATAAATCTTTCTCCGCTCGTTGTTTTTTTTTTTCCACGGAAACTCCTCCAACAAACGGAAAACGGCGCCTAAGATACGAACGCGGAGGAGAGCACCAAACACCAAAACATGAGCGCGTAACGAACGATTTCCACCGGCAAAAATCGATCGGAGCCCAGATTCAAATCACTCGGATGCTCTCACTAGCGTATCGTTCTGTCAGATAAGGGTGCAGTGCCGATCCCAGGGCAGGTCTGTGGCAGCTCCTCCGCAGCCGGAGATCGATCCGGAACGTCCGAAACAAAACGGGCACGCTGGAACACACGCCGCACGGAGCCGAATCCGCCGAGGTTCAAAATCATGTAACATCGTTCGTATTACCATTTACAAGATTGTAGTTATGTTCACTTCCTTCGTATCCTTTGCTTGCTCCGTGTACACACACACACACACACCCACACCCCTTCATCGGTCCGGCAACGGTTGGATTTTTGGGAGTCATTTTTTCCCCCCCGGAGCAACCCACCGCTTGGAATTGGCTGTCACGGCTCGTCGCCATCGAGCCACTGGCTCGAGGAAAAAGCTTTTCCGCACACACACTCACATGCACAAACACAGTGCGCAAGATAAAAGGCGCGCTATCTCGGGGCGCCCATGCCGTCATGCCGTCTGTTCTGGACAAGGACGCCGCCGCCAGGACCTCTGGCAACCGGCAGATCGAAGGCCAAGGAAATGAATGAATAATAAATGGATATGTGTAGAGCTACGTAGCAGCGAGTGGGTTTCTTCAGGGG
>KZ071609.1:19890-30870 GCA_002091845.1 Anopheles cracens | reverse complement strand
GGTCTCGTTACTCCTCATCCTCAAACTATGACCAGGAACAGATTACGATGTTGTTACTGCTTCCTTTTTGTTCCTCCCACTCGCTACAACAGCATGTGCTAATGTATGTGCTTTCAAATTGTACATCATTTTACATTTTCCGTACGCCCGCCGGAAAGCGCCGTGTCTAAAACAATCCAATTAGATGCTTTTAACCTAAATGACAGCCGCGCCCTGTGCGCTGTTGCGCAAGCGGGCGAGCGTGCGAACGACTGCGGCTGCGAATAAACAATAATCCGACTGCAAACACTGATTGAACATGAACCACCTGCCAAGGGCACGCGCGCAGCCAGGGCTTCACCGCGCGTAATGAGTGCGCTTTCGCTTTTATTTCATTTAATTCTTAATGCACCCGAGCCGGTCCGGCGGCCTGTGACCTCGGCACGGCAGGCGACGCGTTTGGTGGAATCAAGTTTTCGGCTCGGAAATCTTCCGTTTCTGCCTCATGAGCAACATCAAAGACGGCGCTGGAATAGTTGTATCGTCACCGCCATATTGCCAGCGTGTTCCGCTTCATCGACGTCTGCACAGTGGGAGCAGAAGGTGGAATAGAATGGACAAATTCTTCTGTTTATCGTCTATCCTGTTGAATTTTGTACCATTTTGTATCATCTTTGAGGAAAAACTAACTCTAAACTTATGAAAGGAAGTAAATTCTAGTTAATTCTCGCATTTCAACTATACAAATCGAACATTTTATCTCTCTTTAATACTTTTTCATTTCTTATTTTATCACTTTTCAACTACTTCATCAGTTTTACCCCAAAAAGAACGTTTTTCTTATACAAAAATCTTAATGCTCCATCATGGATCATCTACAAGGTTAAAGGCATTTGGACATTATTTTTCGGGTTTTTTGAAAAAAAAACATAAAAAGAGGAAACAAGATCTCAAAGAAGTAAACGAAATAGCTGGACGTCATTTTCAAGCAGGTTACTTTAGCTATCATATCAAATTTATTGACAACCGTTGAACAGGCCATGATATTGTGATACCTATTAATGTTATTCTGATGAACCTTCAAATTGAACACGGCATTATCATTAAGCAACACTACCGTACTGAAATATATGAGATATTAATGTGTTTCTCTTTCTATTTTTTCAGGTAATGCTTCACCGCTCAATCTGGATCTCAGCTTTTTAAATGGCTTCATCTTCGTGTGCACAACCGACTTCAGGTTCAGTATGTTCAAACCGTATGGACTACTGGTGAGCCTGACCTAACCTCTTTTACGTTCGACCTTGTAGCCAACGCAACAGCCGCCATCAACCATTTCCATGACCACCCTTAAGAATGGATTTGTGTATGTGTGTGTGTGACCACGACAATTGTTGCAAAACATCAAAGCCATAAAAACAGGCTTCACACCCGAAAACGGTAACGAATGAAACAATCAACGAAAGCTGGTAGGATTATGCGATGATTAACTTTGCAGGTGACAGCCAACGCTTTCCCATTCGCTGGCATCCCGAAACGCCACTGACAATGACGTGTTGTTTTCGGGCGGGATGGGATTTAGCTTTTTTTTGCAAACGCACATAAACACACACC
The DNA here is from genome assembly GCA_002091845.1 of Anopheles cracens. Lineage (NCBI taxonomy): Eukaryota > Metazoa > Arthropoda > Insecta > Diptera > Culicidae > Anopheles > Anopheles cracens. The sequence continues at coordinate 29,277 of KZ071609.1, read as the reverse complement.
CACACATAACTTGCTCTAAATGGTTCGTCCATTTATGAGTCACTTTTTTTTGTTTTGGTCTCGTTACTCCTCATCCTCAAACCATGACCACGAACAGATTACGATGTTGTTACTGCTTCCTTTTTGTTCCTCCCACTCGCAACAGCAGCATGTGCTAATGTATGTGCTTTCAAATTGTACATCATTTTACATTTTCCGTACGCCCGCCGGAAAGCGCCGTGTCTAAAACAATCCAATTAGATGCTTTTAACCTAAATGACAGCCGCGCCCTGTGCGCTGTTGCGCAAGCGGGCGAGCGTGCGAACGACTGCGGCTGCGAATAAACAATAATCCGACTGCAAACACTGATTGAACATGAACCACCTGCCAAGGGCACGCGCGCAGCCAGGGCTTCACCGCGCGTAATGAGTGCGCTTTCGCTTTTATTTCATTTAATTCTTAATGCACCCGAGCCGGTCCGGCGGCCTGTGACCTCGGCACGGCAGGCGACGCGTTTGGTGGAATCAAGTTTTCGGCTCGGAAATCTTCCGTTTCTGCCTCATGAGCAACATCAAAGACGGCGCTGGAATAGTTGTATCGTCACCGCCATATTGCCAGCGTGTTCCGCTTCATCGACGTCTGCACAGTGGGAGCAGAAGGTGGAATAGAATGGACAAATTCTTCTGTTTATCGTCTATCCTGTTGAATTTTGTACCATTTTGTATCATCTTTGAGGAAAAACTAACTCTAAACTTATGAAAGGAAGTAAATTCTAGTTAATTCTCGCATTTCAACTATACAAATCGAACATTTTATCTCTCTTTAATACTTTTTCATTTCTTATTTTATCACTTTTCAACTACTTCATCAGTTTTACCCCAAAAAGAACGTTTTTCTTATACAAAAATCTTAATGCTCCATCACTTTTTTATGGTTGTGTTTGCATTGTTTTCTTGTCTTTGACTTAATGTACGCAATGACGCAGACCCACCGTGCATGACGCACGGAAGCCCACTTGCACCCTAGACCCGGTTTTACCCCCAAAATCTGCACGCATCAATTGGTGCAATTCCGGTGCACTTCGCCAACGCCGGCTGTTTCCGCAGAACCGTACCTGGGCAGGCGGCTCGTATCCAGTTACATTGCCTAATACGATTTGTAACGCGTGTCTGGTAATTGAGATTTAATTCAAGCTCAAGCGACCGTGTGCACACCGGACCAGCACCAGTGTGATTTCACCGTTCTTGGGTTGGATGCACTCAAGGTAGAGCCTCTGCCCTCCCCGGGAGTTCAGGGAGGCCTAATTGAACCTGCAACCGAACGCACACGGTGCGATACTGTGGACGCCTATCGAACATTCACTTAGGGAGCCCGTTGGCCTGCTATAGGCTGCTTGTGCAACCACACAACACAAGCTCTTCATTGCTTCCTGGACTCGGATAGCAAACAGGTAGCGAGAGCGAGAGAGAGAGAGTGTGTGTCCGGTGGTAACAGTATAACTTAACAATAGCATCCCAGACACGTTTCGAAAAGGAACGCAGCAGTATCCTTATCGCATCCTGCTTCTCGTTGCCTTGTGCTGATTAGTATCGTCCTGGACACCGTCGGCACACGGAAGCGCACCTTGCCCACTGGGGAGTATCGTCGACGTCGGCCTCGGTGCCCGACCGCACGGCACTACATAATGATACTTAAATAAATTCATTAAACCGGATAATATAACAATCTGAAGATGTTTGAATATCGTCCGCCAGCCGAGGGCCGCTCTCCGCTTCGAATCCTTTCGGGGAAAGGAATCTCGCACGGTGGCATAATAGAATTTTCTCGATCGAACCCTAGGGAAGGGCCTTGCCTCACAACTCCAGCAGCACATCAACAGGTTCGTACACCGGGCCAGGATCCGGGGCGAGATAAATCTGCAGCAACACTGCCCGTCGAAACAAATCTCAATCAGCATGGAAAACACAAGTCTTCGCACACATTTAATTAGAAGCACATTGTTATGCTCTTTGGGGATTTCGGATCGAACACACTCCACGGCATGTGACATAAGGGCACCGTCCCGCGTCCCCGAACGGGAAGTGGACGGAAATGATGCAAAAAAAGGAGAACCGCCCACCATCAACACCACCGTGGCTAATGGGGGTTAAAATAATAGCAAAATTAATTAAAGCAAAATAATCTCGTCGGACCGATCTCCGGTTCGCTGGCGCGGAAGAAAGTGAAGCTTCCCAGCACACAAAACAGACCATTTCACGGGGGGAATCCTTTTTTTTGTTGCTGAGCGCTTGTGTTCCTGTCCCTTTTTCAACCTTTAAACGACACGAAACATACCACGTGTGGCGCCGGGATAAAGCGTATAAAACTGTTTATGTACACGATTTTTCGGGGCACCAACGAACTCTTGTGGCCTGTCTGTGTATGTGTGTGTGTGTGTGTGTGTGCTGGCGCGTCCCCGGAGCCAAACCGTCCGATTGCATCTTTAAAGGAGCCTGAAACCTGTTCGACCCAACTCGGTACGCCTGTGGCGAGCGCGGAACGGAAACGGAAAATAAAAATGGCAACAACAAAAAAAAACACACACACAGGGAAACAAAACCCAACCAGAGCAAAAATCTGTCCGCTCTGTAACCCCTTTTTTTGTCGCCTGTTTGAGTGTGTCCTTTCTGTGGTGAATTTTGCTTCCGATGTTTTCACATCGTCCATCGGAGCTGTCTGGTGCCGGGTCGGTCGGACCCAGGACCGGAGCTCGGCATCAAATAAATGAAACGGATGTCCTGCTGCTGGTGCCTGCCATCACACACACACACACACCGTTACACGGCTGGGAGGAAAGAGCAAATTGCAAAAAGCTTTTTCCGCATTTTATCCCTATGAAGACAAGTGTGAAATTACATTGAAATGGATATTACAAGTTGCGTCGTTTTGGGCCCCCGTATCGCGGTCATTTGGACGTGGACGTGGTCTTTTTCCTCTTTTCCGGTACGGTACGGACCGGAGTACATATGCACACAGCGTTCGCTCGTGGCCGATATCCCTGATGGTGATCTCGGCGCTGGGCTACTGGGCTGTCCCATTTCCTGAACTCATCCATCCAACTCGCTTTCTCTCGCACTCTTTCTCTCGTTTGCCACCACCCCGTGGAATGGTCGTGCCATCCAGCTGGCTGGCTGTCTGGTGTGAGCCCTGTCCCGTCAGGCCAGACTCATCAGACGCCGCTAGCCGCTAGCGAGTCGCTCGTCAGAGCGTCGGTATTATCGCGCACGGACCTCGCCCGTGCCTGCCACGGACAGCAGCGGTTTTTGCAGGGAAATTGGAAAATATTGCTTAAAGTTTATTTCCAACCACATCCTCCCCCGCGCCGTGTTCCGTTCTGCGAAATGAACATCCGCCGTGGAGACATCATTTTTCGCTCCTCTCCCCTTTCCACTTCGTGTGCCGGACTGGTGGCTTAAAGCCTCACGGCGATGATGGGCAGCCAGGCAGCGGCCGCGTGCCGGCGTTCAGATAGACTCGACTCGGGAAACCGAACGGAACGTCCCGACTGATGGGAAGCATGACACGAGAGAGAAAGAGAACATGACCAAAAAATATGAGGCACTTCCGGTTCGCGTGAGGTTGAAGGGTCTGCAGCCCTGTGCGCGACATGCATAATTGTGCACAGATTTTACGTCCGAAACGTAACATCAGCACAGTCAGGATTTGGCCTGCATGGTGATTATGGGCATGCTGCTGCATGCAGTGTGCGAGTGTGTGATTGTATGAGCAAAGTTTGTGGAAATTTTCTATTCTATTATGAGATAAAAAAAAACAGCCCAGGTGGGTTTATAATTAACATTTATGATGGTAGTTTCTGGACGTAGTTTGCTGTTGCTGTGACAAACTAACTTCCGTGAAATGTGCTAACTAGATTCCATTCTAGCGTTTATAGAAAAAATTGAATAATGCATACTTTTAGGCGTATTTTATCATCAGCCGTAAAGTATGCAATCTACTGCAAGCTTTGGAAACTATTTGAACTATGGTTAAAATATTTATCAATGATTTGCTATAGTGCAGATATTTATTGCTAGAATTCTCAATGTTGATTTTTTACATGTATTTCGTCGAATAATTAATTATTTAAATATAACACGATTCGAATTTGAATATAACACGATTCGAGTGTATATAATATACACGATTGTATACTTAACAGGTCCTTGATTTTTCCCCGATATCTAAAGATACATCATAAGGACCGGTTGGTTTTTGTCAGAAGAAGCCCGATATGTTTATCTTAAAAATGTCTAAAAGTATTCCAAAATCTCGACCAGCCATTCGAATAAGCATATTATCCTTAGTAAAATTTAGATATTTTTTATTACTCTTCAATATTGACTATGAGGAAGATGTTGATTATGTTTCACTCGTTCCGGCGATTTTTTTAAATTAATCTCATAAATATGCTGTAGACAAAAAAAACGTTGAAGGAAAGGAAAGATGTTTTTTAACCAGTTTTGTACTAAATCCTGATATTGTACTACAATTCTCTTAACAAACAAAATTATTCACAATGTATTCTTATAAAATTAGTTTGTATTTTACCCACTTCTACATTTTGATACTTGATCGGATGAAATGTTGCGGATCCATTTTCCGAACGATTAATTTCGATCAGACACTTCTGAAACGCAACTCCCATTACGCTTCACCTATTGACACATTCCAATATAGTTAAAAGGAAAACCATTAAAATGTAATTCCCATCTTCGCCTGCGAACTGCCACGGCCGCTCGCTGCACGTGCAATAATAAATGCGTTAGATAATGGCAGCTGGCATGGAGGTGTGATGTGCGAGCAGCAGCAGCAGCAGCAACAACCAAAAAAAGTTCCCCGAATCAACCACCAACAATCGCTCGCCAAATGAACCCAACAGATGTGTCAGTATTTCATAAATTTATTGTCCGACCAACGGGTGGTTCCTGCTACTGCTGCTGTTGCCGTTGAGGGCCTTTTTTGGCCTTTTATTCATTCGCCAAAGTGTGTGTGTGTGGTTGGACCAGTTTTTGTTTGAAGCGTTGCAAGGCAAAAAGAATCCCACGAACGCACAACGGCGGTAAAGAAATAAAGCGCAACATTGGCACGGGAAGCGATCCGCGTGCCCGAATGTTTGCCAAACGCCGTGGATCCGCGCGTCCGTATGTGTGTAAGACCGTTATTTATTTAGTGTTCGAAGTGTTATCCGCCATTTCTGTCCATTTTTCCGAGAGCAGGGGGAAGGGAGCGTGGGCGGCAGTTTTTCATTTATGTTTTGATTCGTTGCACAATCGACGAAACAGTGGCAACACACAAAAAATCATCCTCGAAACGCTATGGGAGTAAAAACACAATCCGCAGCTTTATGGCGCCATCCGTGTGGCGGTTGCCGCTTGTCTGTGTGTGGATTGTAATGCGCACCGGTGGATGGCGACGATGTGTGTGTGTGTGTGTGTGTCCCGGTGAAACAATGGAAAGGCGCTTCGATTTGCACAAAAAAAACCGAACCCGAACAAAAAGATGATAAACGCTGCGCTCTCGGGGACACGGGAAAACGGTGGAAAGCAGCAGAGCACGAACCTACGGGCGAACGCACTCACGGCTGCCACGTGAAAATTTATTTGTTTTCCCACCCGGCACCTGGGAGGAGCAAGAAGAACTGGGTGTCAACTCGAGGCGCTTGTTCGGGGAACGGCGGGTAACTTTTGCGCGCGTAACCCACGTGCGAAGGTCCTGTCCATCGGAATCGCCGTGCGCTGTCAGTTTGCTTGATGAATGTGGGGGGATGTACGATCGAAGAAATATATTTGTCGCAGTGCGGTTGCGCATTTCTTTTCGTTGGCCCCTTTTTGCTGCTGTTGGACGGGAGCGTGAACCGTCGGGGATTGAGGTTCACCCAGCCCAAGGGGACAGATAGTGCGTTGTAATTACAGGTGGCCTTTCGAGGAATGTGCGCTAAAAAAACGCAATTGCAGTTCAACTCTGTTCATGTGAACGGTAGCATACGATATTTGCCTCTTTCAGTTGTGTTGTGTTCTACTTTTTTGAAAATGTTGAATTGAGTATTTAACTTATACTCATTGTTGCACATTCACAATAAAAAAAGCATAATTTTAACACGAAATATTAGACATTTATCGCTGTGAAGTTAAGCTCTTAAGGCAAGCTTCATGGAAATTGTCAAATTTCAAATATTTCCCCGGCATTGCGCGGTAATTTAACTGATTAATGAGCCTAACATTCATTGCATTGTTGTTGAAATTTTCCTGAGAAACAAAATTCGCGTACACTCGATGTAAATAAACTTCTAGCAATCAACAAGTGGAGTAGGCACGATGGTTTAATGGGACAATTATTTAACCATCCGAAAAACGGAGTAGGCCGTTTCTTTCATCCATTTTATCCGGTTCGAAGGACCAAACAGTATGGAGTGAAACCCATTATGATTTTACACACGAAATTCTGCAATTATCATTCATCGTGATAAAGTCTCCTGTTGGGCATACAGAAAACAATAGAAATTATGCGAAAATAACACGTTTAAAGCGCATAAAGCACAAATCGAATACTCTGGGCTTGACGAAGCGAAGTTGCGCCAAAAGTTATGCAATGTGCACTACAATTTCAATGGTAGATTGATTGGTTCATTGGATTGCCTACTTTTTGGGCACAGATGTAGCAAATTTTCATCATCACAGAATTGTCTCATCACACAAAGAACCACAAACAACACCCAAAGTTCTTACAAACAGCGCCCACAAAATGACACGCTGTCTCTTGTGCCCAATCGAACGAGCTATTCGTTAAATTTAAAGCAACCTCAGCGTGTGTCCAAACTTTACGTTCGTTCGAGCTCGCCCGCGCGCGCAAACAGCAACGAATCCATTGCAGGGCCACCGTGTTGTTTTTTTTCGCTTGATCAATATCGCCCAGCCACCCAACAAAGAACGAAACGAAGTAATTAATCTCAATCTTTGCCAGACGCCTCCCATCAAACCGGACCGGGACGCGGAGGTGCGAGCTTCCTGCGGCCGGCTCGGCTTGAAGGACACACCACAGAACAAGATGACACCCGGAACGAGCGCGCGAGCGCGCGCTTTCGCCTACCACGAACCGTCGGCGGTACCGCCACGGAGCGGAGAAACGTAAAGCAAATAGACCGAGGGAAAGTAAATAAATTATAGCCCGAAAAACTTCATCCCGAAGTGCGTGGGAGAAGAAGGCACACCCCGGGAAAAATTCCATCCGGATCACATTTCGGCCAACCCAGCCGGAGACAAGCTTGTCCATTTTCGTTCTCCGAAGCTCGGAATGAAAAATAGCGCGGAGCGTCCCGCGCACCGTTTGCTTCCCGCGTGCCGAAGGAAGAGTGATGTTTCGGTGGAAAATTTATCGCACCAGTGTCGGTCGTCCTACGGCGTCCTCCACGCTGACCGTGACCGGGACGCGACGGGCGGCGAAACGGGCGAAAGTTTGAAATTGTCCCACCATTGCGCCTAACCAAACATCCTCCAATTTTCTATTAAATCAATCTCTTTCGTTCGAATTGGAAGTCGTTTGTTCCGCCGCCGCCCGATGCCGGGGACCTTTTTCCGGATTTACCGTGGCCCCCGGCCGGTGGATTTGCTTTAAATTCCGTTTTCGGGAGAGTGTCGGTGGGCCTGCGGGCCTGACCACTCTCACCGGGGACACCGCACCGTTGTTGTCGGACAAAGTGTTTCTTTTTGTGCCCCCCACCCCAGTCCGGTCAGGGAAGCGTGGCTTCGGCACAAGGTTTATCTAAATTCTATCCTTTACCCTAACCCGAAGGGGTTTTTCCACGTTCTTTTCTTCCTCGAAAGAACCACACACTCACCCCACCAACACACGGATTGAATGGAACGGTTAATAGAGCGGCTATTCGGTTCAGGATGGGAGCGCCTCTCTTTTTTTCATTTTGAAAGGATATCCATTTCTCAAAAGATCAAGACCAACACTCACTAAAGACGCCACCAGCAAAAACATGTCACATCCTTCGTAGCCCGCGGCACGTTCATTACTCTGCCTTTCAGCTAAGCGAACAAAATGGCACCAGCAGCAGCGAGCCAGCAAAAAAAACCGTCCACAAACCATCAAAAATCAATAAGATACGGTACGGCCGGTGCATGTCAATACGGGGGGGCCACGCCACGAAAAGACCCCAGAGGCTAGGGCTGCGAACCTGGGCCTCCACCGTGCCGAGCTCGTTTTCGTTCATCACTTTAATGACATGCATAAATTTTATCTCCTTCGCTGCGTTCATGTGTACTTCTTTTTTTTCATTCCCCACCAGGGAAGACGGTTTCGGGTTCTTATCCTTTTTACAACACCTCACCTTGCGGGTGCTGGCGGGTGGAAAAGAAATGGGTGGAACACTTAGTATGCGAAAGCTATAAAACCCGCAAATGAGCTTCACTTCCTTTATTTATTTTTTGTCGTTGGTACTGTGTTTTTTTTTTGCTTCTTTCTTTTTGGTGCTCCGTGAGCTGAATAGCTATTCTGCTGCTGGCATATTCACACTTTTGGACACCGTGTTCGTTTTTTTTTGCGATCCGTCTTGTTTGCGTGAGCTAGAAACGCGCTCTGGAAGAAAGTGTCGCAAACGTTGTTTGTTTGCGTTTGGTGGAACTTGTATTGGCCCAAAAACGGATGGGACTATTTTGCGATGCACAAATAACCGATCTTTTCCGTTTTTTCTTCTGTTTTTCTGTTTGATTTTGAAGTTTATGGAAAATCTTTATTTATGTATGTTACGCGCGTTTTTATTGTTAGGTTTTACTTTACTGTTTTTAATTAACCTTGTTTTTTACTCGTCTTTTTTAATTTCATTTTCTTCAAGTTTTTCTTAGTATGCTGCAACATCTTTTTAATCTGAGTATGCTATGTTTTGATGTTCCTTTTTGTCATTTTTTGTTTATTAAGGCAGATTTGATGATCCTTTGTTTTATTAAGGCTAGAGCTGTTTATTATCTTCATTTATGCTCAGTTGATGCATCTATTTGTGTTTTTGTTTTATTTTTATTAGTATCTTTTGTTAGTTTTTTAGCTAGAAGCTTTATATTGTCTGTTTTGTTTGTTTCTTTTATGTTATTTTATGTTACTTCATTTTTATAGCTTATTAATCATACTGTTTAATCACTACTGCTAGGCCTTCCTTTTCCCTTGAAGTAATCAGAATGTCAACTAAAGAACAATAAAAAAAAACGCTTTAAATGTTCAACACACTTTAGCAAGAAAAGGTGGCTACTCCGCGAGTGAAAATAAGTGCTTTTTCATATTCTAACCCTCGAGTATGCGATCTCCGGTCGCACGTTAAACCGGTGAGAAAAATGAAAAATGTGCCCATAAAAATGATTGATGTTCGCGCCTCAT
>KZ071605.1:100506-129027 GCA_002091845.1 Anopheles cracens | reverse complement strand
TTTCATCGGAGCCTATTGCTGTGTGTGCATGTGTGTGTGGGGGTACGGTACGGCCGATTCGCAAGGTAAATCGTCTAATGACGCAACTGGTTTTTCTGCTGGAATGTGCACTTCCGCAATTAGGAGTGCCCGCGCGAACGCACTCGCTGGAACGGGAAGACAATTATTTTCTAGCGCCAATTGACCGAATGGCCCGCGAGATGGTTTGTCGTTATCGGCGGCAGGCGTTCGAACAACTCGGAAGGGCTCTATTTCAATCGTGAAAGTAAAAGTTTCCTCTCTTAGTAGTAGTTTAAAGTGTTAGTCACTTCTTTTAGTCATTCCTGCGCAGTTGTGCTTGCAAAAGAGAATGTTCTAGCAGCTCAACATAAGGAAGTGAGCTGTTTTGGATTGTTATTCTAAATACGACTCGAAGATTTCTCGAATGCTTATATGATTGGAACATTTTCCTCATATTCTTCAATCTGAACTCATGATGGAAATATTTCTTTTACGAAGATGCTTAACTTAAGTATTGATTTGGGATTATATTTGAAAATCTAGAAGATATAGAGTCTTGGATCACATCTGGAGTCTTGATTCATTTCTGGGTATAGATATTTTTTTCATTTTTTATATTTTTGGAATCTTTTACGTGATTGTAAAGGATCTCATATTGCCTCATAAAATTACAAAAAATATCAAAAAGAATAAAACAATAAACCAGTTCCCTATACCATTATTGTATAAACCAAGTGAATGAGAAATGAGGCAAAATCTTCAGATCTTACTAAAAATTGCTTATTACCCCGTTCCAAAAGTTCTGTAGAAGGCCTGTTCCAATCGAATCGAATCGTGTTTCGATCGGTAGTCGTAAATTATTTTAAATCTTTCAATTCTCCCCATCATAATGATCTAGTTGAACTTACCAAGATGCTTGGATTTTTCTTAAAAATGCAATATACCACAGCTTTTGAAATTTTCGATCGAAAACTACTTTCCGATCAGCACGACACAAGCCATCAGCCGTCTTTACGTCTTTCAATCGATCGCTTCCCACTTGCGGGGATCTTTCATCTGTGATGCAAAGTTGCAAGTGCACCTAGGCCGCTTAAAAGCACCGCTCGACTGGTTCCGATCCGCGAACCTGCAAACCACTCCATTTCCGAGTATGTTCCCCTTATTATAATTACAAACACACACGCACACAAACGCGTCAGAGAGCCTTACCGACACCTTACCGTCCGCGGCCAGCTTAAGCCGAGATGTAAATGTATCTCAAGGTTGGCCAGATGTTCGTGCGTCCGCGTTCACGTGTACCGGACATTTGCATTCCGGACCGGAGCGGTGGACGGTGGCGTTCGCACGTTTGTTAAAACCCCCCCATTGCCGACCGAAGCCGATCGAACATGCCAACCCGAATGCCATAACACCGGCCAGTTTCCTTCCTTCGTTCGAGCGCGTTAATGTGGATTGTGAAATACAAGATCGTGTACGCGATCGCGCTGGAATGATAGTGGAAGCGGCACAATTAACAGCAGCGGGCATTTTTTGTTTTCTGTTTTCTGTCTTCGTTTGCGTTGATAAATGATGGCCGAAGCGCATCATTGAACAGAAGAAAAAAAAACACACACACAGACACACAAAACCGGCGGCCTTGACTTTCGTCCGCAGGTACACGCAAGGACGAGCGTTTTCGGCGCCGGTCATCGCATTACAATCGCCGTCACCATCGTTGCGAGTGTGTGTGTGTGTGTGCGCGGGAAGGTGTTAAAAGGCTCGTGCGCACTTGGGCGGATCGAATTCCAGTGACCCTTTTTCTTCGCTGCCGGCCTTCGTCCGGCGACCGAACGGATCGGAGTGGCTCGTGTCCTCATCGTGCCTGGCGAGCGGCTCGTTTCGTAACGGATACGGCCTAACACTAGTGGGTGGAAGCGGCGCGCGATACGAGGCGCTAAGTTTTAACTGATTTTTAACCGGCTCTGCCAGCGCACCGGCGCGTGCCCTATCGGCGTGGGTACGTGCCGTGCAAGCCGATCGCGGAGCTGATCGTACGCAAATAAACGACTCTGGCCGCCCGCTTTGTCATTGACCGCTTGCACGTGTGTGTGTGTGTGTGTGGAAAATCTTTCGCTACTCCCCCACCCCCTGCCGCCTCCGCCTGGGCTCTTCAGGTGGAGTTTGTGGGTCAAGTTTGCCGGCCGCATCGGGGAGCAGAGCCGCTCTCAGCGCGATGGACGTGCCGAGGCCAATTAAAATGCATTACCACTCGAAACCCATCGAGATGGGGCGCCCTGGGAAAACGACCTCCCCATCGCACCCCGGTCCCTCTCACCCGCTCATCGCACGCCGCAAATGGGGGAGCGAAAAGTTTTCGCTTTCGTTTCGCTCCGGCGGCCGGCGACCAATTGCTTTTCGGCTCACCGTGCAAATGCGCTGTGACAATTGCCGGCGTCGGGCTCCGGTTTTCGCACGGCACCGGTCGTGCTTGGAAGCGTGGAGTTCAACATTGGGACGAACAAAAAAAAACACACACCTCTGTCAATTTGCTGTCGGTTTTGCGAGCGTTTCGCGGCCCGCCGCGGAAGCCGCCGTCACAGCAAGCGCCGCGAAATATGGAAAGCAGACACCGGCGGCGGATCAGTGTCGTTCCGTTCGACCCGTCAACCCGTCCGGGCCGTTTCCTGGAAGCTGCTCTTTAAGTGTGTGAGTCGAAGCGGTCGTCCACCGCTTAAAGCGATCAAACGGCGTGCAAATGTGTGCATAATTTTCTTGCGGCCGGACAAATGAGACTCGAGGATTCGTGGTCGGGTGAGCTGCACGACCGACTAGAGCAGTTTGATGGTGGCGCACACACAAAAAAAAGCAGAATGCGACAAGTTTACGGTTGCGCGTTGCTCAATCGATTGATCGAGTGGCCACAGGCCGCACATACCGGTGGCAAAACTGTTGACTGACCATGGGATTTTAACAACCGTTGCCACGATCGGTCGGTCGTCCCGAGTAACGGACTCTATTAACGACACTCGATTGGTGTTTTCTCATAATCGGCCCCCAAAACGGCCGCCATCTGCTCGAGGGCCACCTCGTCTCGTGCAATGTGACTTATTGCTTGCTGCCGACTAGGAGGATGGCGGATGGGTAGTGCAGGTGCTGGTGGCAATAAAATGGATAGGTAATGGACACGGCTTGATCGAGCGGTGCATACATTCAGGCGCGATCTTTTTTATGAAACAGTATAAAGAGAAGTCGTGATAAACTTGAAAGTTTTTGAAATGGAAGTGGAAGAAATTCTAAAACTATAAGTGGATTGCAGACGACCTTCGTTTGCCGGACATAGGAGCTTTATATGTTTTTGGATGATGGTGGTAAAATGTCCCACTTATGATCCATCATCTCTACAAACATTCTGGAGGGACGAAACTATTCTATTTATAATAAAAATAAACCAATTAGGTACTAATTATCAAGCTTCTACAATAGTAATTATGATTGCTATAAATTCAATCTGAAGAACCTGAACCTGAAGATCCTGAAGTTTATAACCCAAGCTCAGTGTGAGCCTCATTGAAATCTGGAAATCCACAATTTTTATAACTTAAGGAGTTGTGGTAACAAAAACATTAAGAATTTGATCTTTTAAACAGCATCGTGATGCGATCGATGCTCATTCAAATATTTTGTAGCCAAAAAACTGTGCATCAAATCAATTGAAAGAGTTTTCAAACTTTTGGATGAGAATTCTTTGCTATTATTATTTTTTTTCCATTGATGAATGACTTTGATTCTAAGAAACCATCGAACCATTGGAAGTGTATATGGAAAAGAGCAAAATACCAAAAGACCAAATTGAAATCATCCAAGACTTCCCATGCCTGTTACCCAAGTCTCCAATCATCATCGCGATCTGTCGTCTGGTTTCGAAAAGCGTCGCCTCACAAAGTCTGCCCATACCCACTGCAGGACAAATTCGAGAATTTATGCGCTCCTCTCTCGATGACGACGACGACGGCTGCTGGTGTAACTCGCTTAACGCGCTCGTTACGTAAAGAAAAAAAAAGAAATATGATTGTAACGCCAACGTTCACTTTCTTGCGTTTCGGGCGCCAGCTGGCTTCGCTCCCGGTGGAATCCCTTAAAAAGGGCGCACACCTATCGCACACTTGCGCAGCGCCCGGGGGCGCGTGCGGCCAGCGAAAAACAACGTTAATTTCCCAATCCTCACGGGCACTACATTATCTTGCTGGCTGCTAAGAGGTGTTCCTGGTGGCCGACCTCCGTTTTACGCTGCTCGAGTGTTGGAGATCGCATAACGAGCTCGCCTGTGCCTGTTCACCAAACATTCAAAGAAGAAAGAAAGAGTAAAACCAGGCGAAGTATTCGTTCTTGTACGGCACCCGAATTGGACGGCTAGAATCGTGTTAGAGGTAAATTGGACCAACCGAGACGAGCCGGCTAAACGAAACCAGGTCATTCCGTTGGGAGAACCGTACTAGGGGCACTACACAATGTTGCTCACCCAATTCTAGTGCGATCAACAAGGCGTGCACGTGCAACATTGTGTGTGTGTGTGTGGGAGCTGAATCTACGCCGGATAGTCCGATGTTGGAGAGTTTGGAACGGGCGCGCAAATAGCGGAACACGTTGCCGGCGGCCACTAGACAGCTCAGGCTCAGGTTTCTCCACGCCGGGCGCACCGGGTTGTAGTTATCCGCGGATCCGATCCGATCCGAGCGATCAACAGCGACTCCTCCTTGGGTGCGACAAGCTTTATGGGACTTTCGCTTTCACGCCCGCGGAACTGGTGGAACTGGTTGGAGAGCCCGGCCGGAATGGAGCCTTCCGGGAGCGTCTTTGAATGGAGCCTTCCGGACAAAGGCGCTCGATTGAAACCGACAGTGGCCGCCGTTCCTGCTGCTGCTGCTGTTGTTGTGCACACTTGTGAAAAGAAAGTGAACCACACCGAACGAGTTTGGGTGCGGAGTTTATGGGCGGGCGAGTTTTCGACTTTTTTCGAGGCTGCGGTCCGCTTTTTTTTGTTTTGCGGCCACTGAGGTAATCGGCAAATCAGTTTTCACACATGCGGCTAATGCGATCCGACGGCCGAACATCGCCGGTTTTATGTCATCGCGGAAAGCGGGCCTGATACGCAACGCAACCACCCTCCCCCAAAAAGCACGTGCACGCCTGTGTGTTTGTGTGCACAGCAAATTAGCGCGTGGAACCCGAGCTCGGGCTGTTTGCGAATGCAAATGAAAGCAAAAGCTTTTCCGGCCCTTACTGCGGCGAAGGGAAAAGCGCATTCCGGCAGGCGGCCGGCCGGCTCAATTAGCAGCATGACGGTGTGCTTTGTGGGCTGCCCATTAATCACGATTGCCTAACTAGCGCCGGCCCCATGCTGCCGCTTGCTTGGCTAACACGAACTGCCCTAACTCAACCTGCGCAATGTGCCACTGCTAACCTCGATTACTGCCCGATACCCGAGACTCATCCTTGTCGAACCTGCCTCCCTCCGTCTAGATTACTATTAAGCGTCCCAGTCCCGTTCCCGCCATCACCACTATCCAAAAGCGATCCTTTTCCCAACACGTCCTGCTTCCTACTGCAACAGCAAAAAAAAAGCACACTCACCCTTCAACAGCCGATCAACCGATCGACGCTAACCGGAGTATCTGGATGATAGTGTAGCTGTATCGTACATGTGTGTGTTTGTGTTTCTGTGGTCCCCTAATGTGACTAATGTGCAAACCGCCTATCCCTACTGTACATAAACACCGCCTCAACGTCACGTGTGTGTGTGTCTCTCTCCCTTCTTGCAGATGCGAATGCGTTGTACCGAAATTTGCGATACTTCTAAGTCACGTTAACGCGCACGCACGCACGGATCGGGTCACCCATTAGCGATTAGCGAAGTGAATCCAAAAAAAAACCACACGAATCAGAGCCAACTCAGCAGCGGCAGTAGTACGAACCAGGTTAGCAGTTAGGAACGGTGTCCTGCCAGTTTAGTGGAGGGTTTAGGAAGGAATTTGATGCCATATCAAATTTGTTGTCCCAGCAAACGGAACTCGGACTCGGTTGTGCGGCTGTCGTCCGTAGGTGGTTTGGTGCGTACGTCCCTGGGTGTCTTCTGATTCGTTCAGGAACAGGCGACCACCAGGAACGACACTCAAACGGCACTCTTCGAGCGAAACGCGCACCGGTTTCGATCACGGTTTTTGCTAGCTTTTTTCTCATTACGTTTCACCCCTGTCCCGATCCAGAACGCAAATCTGGCACTATTTATTTGTGACGCGAATATCTGCATCAGGCCAACGCTGCAGTGGAAACCCTCCAAATGTACAGAAAAAACCTCCCTCTCCCAAAATGCAGCCACACAGGAAACCACACAACCGGTTTTTGTCACCACACCTTGCCCCATGACTTTTGCGTGCAACAGGATATCGGTTTCCTTCCAAATGTACATTCCTCCTGAAAGCACCTGACTAGCATTGGGCCAACCTGCTGTAAATATGATCTCCCCGTCCGCTCCCTTCACCTATCCGGCACAGCTTCCCTGTGCTCCAGCAAGTTTCCGAACTGGGCCCAACTTAGCAACAGCTGAGCCGGTCGCCACCGGACACTTTTAGTGCACATTCCTGGCCCGACCCTCAAGGTCGCTGCCGGTCGCAATTTGCCCCGTTTTATAACACAGCCAGAACCGTTCTCCGTCGGAGTATGTGCACGTGCGTGTGTGTGTCTGTGGTTTTTTGTTGCCAGCTGCCAGATATTAAGTCAACCCCGGCCGGTCGGTAATGGGTATTTATTTGTTACCGTAACTCGCGAGCCCGGGCGTTCTTTCGCAATCGCGTGCTCGAGCCACCTTCGGCTGGATGATTGGTGGTTTTCCTTCCTTTTTGTCCTGGCCCCGGCTCCGACGGGGTTTAGGTGTGCCACGCTGGTGCCGAGACCACGGCTTCCTCGTCGTCCGATCGCTAATCTCTGTGTAGGCTTGCGGGTCCGTACGATCGATTGTTGCCACCGTGTTCAAACAACACACCGAGAAACACACGCGTCTCTAGCGTCCAGCCAGTTGCAGTGACTGCCTGACGACAGACTTTTAGTGTCACACCATGCTGCCAAGTGTCGTTAATGACAGAGATCCTCCCCCGCAGCCGGTGGCCATCCGCCCGCCCCCAGTGCCTCCGGTATGCTGTTTGGTATGCTGATTGATTGAGCGGGCCGGTTGTGTAATGTCGACTTGGGATCGCCTCCTAAGCCCACCTCGACGAACCGCTGACCGCACGCTGACATTGTGCAGGTGGCGCAGGTGGCGCAAACACATTGTACATAGAGGTGTGCGAGATCAAACTAACCACCCCGCACCCGGCCCAGTGGAGCAACTTGAACTTGTACAGACAGGCCGCGGTTACCTCACATCACGTCACGCCCCGCCCCGGGTTTGCCTGCCCGCTCCGCTCACGACCACCCACTTTGACTGACCTCGTTTACAGAATTCAGGAAAAAGGCCCCCCCGTACCGGTACCCGCTGGCGCCCTGGAAGCAACCGCCGCCTTCCGCCGGCACGACCGGCACGGCGCAGCGGCCGAAGAAGCCCGGTATCGTGAAGCTCACACCGACGGTTCCGGTCGGCGCGCCCTACAAGAAACCGACCCCACCGAAGTGGTTCCGACCGTACAAGGGACCGGGCACGTCGGCCGTTCGGAAGCCGCCGCCGCCGCCGCTACTAGGTTTCGGCGGCGCCGGTGTCTTCATCAGCCGGCCGAAAGCAGTTCCGCCGGTGGCAGGGCACAGCACGAGTGTTAGCTACGCGACGAGACATTGAGCAGTGGATGGGATGTGCGGCGAGGTGTACATATACGCGAAGGAATACTGCCCCCCCGCAGTGGAACGATCGCCATTTTACCAATAGAACTGTAGTGTAGATTAGCGAAGGACGTTGATCGTGGACGATGTACGGGCAGGCTTGCTTCAAGTTCAAGCGCCTGTTCCGGTGGTAACCAATGAATATGTAGCAGTGTTGTTTTATACGGTATAGAATAGTACAAAATATAGCGACGTTTACTGAGTTTCCGGTGGTAACCAATGAATATGTAGCAGTGTTGTTTTATACGGTATAGAATAGTACAAAATATAGCGACGTTTACTGAGTAATATCTATTGTGATGGTTTTTGTTGTGTTGCCATTTTTAAATTGAGAAATAAGTATATAACTAAACGATTTGACTTTTTTCAAATAATTCTACCTTCCACATGATAGTAGTAGGCTCTGACTATGAAGGTTGGAGTAGAATCTTTCGCTGAAATGGTTGGGAGAACTGGATTTATTTGGAACTGTCCTTGATAAATAAATAAAAATAACCTGACCAAATTAATTTACATCATTTGTTAGAAAAAGTTGATTAATAATACTCGTTTAGTAAAGCGATAACGTTCCATTTAAAATTGAACGAACGAAATCTTTCACGAAGCTTCAAAAACATTCGATAAGCTTTGGCACCTTTACTGCTTCATGCGTTAGCTACTAATCTTTACCACCAGAGGTCGCCCGAAAAATGCCACGAGAACCGGTTAACCGGTTACGATCGATAAATGCAACCAGTGTAGTACGTTTCAAAACTGAACTGTTTCGGTGGATACTACGTGGAAAACATGTTCAGTAGGTATTTCTCATCGGGAGTTGAAAATTAGTTGCGTGGATTGCATACCTCTGTCGCTTCACATTCATGTAAAAAATTTGCGGTAAGCAGTTTCACGGCCCTGCCGCTAGAGAGACAATGGTTTGTCAAAAGCGCCATCTGTTGAGCGAGGTATGATCTGCTCGTTTTTCATGTTTTTTCAATAACGAAGCTGCACATTTGAAATGAACATTAAAGGTGGGTAACTACACTACTTCTTACTTCTTACAAGCACATTTAATGTTAAACAACACCTAGGTGGCTACGTTTGAGATTTGCTCACCGACTCCAATTACATCCGTTTCATCTATTATTTCTTCACCCGTGCATGTCCAGCTGAGATGTAGTAACGATGCTTTCGTATGGAGACAAGTAGCGTTCAATGTCTTGCATGAAAGGATGTTTGATGCCATGAAGGCTATCCCGTCAGAGCAAACAGACGAGGCGCAGTTAGCGGAAATGTTTTTCGAATTGAAGCCTAACTCAAACACTACTAACCTTACGATCTTCACGGAAGAGTACTCCGCATCGTTGCATGCATCGTTCCCATACATTTGTCTAAAGCCAGAGAGCCTTAAACGATCGGAGCTGTACTGGTTTCTCAGTGACGATTGCAAATACGGAGTTCACCGGCGTCGAAGCGTGATGGATGTTAAACTAAGCTCGTGGATAGTACTGCAGATGGTTAGAATGCTCAAACAAGAGTGTCTTTTCATAGATAGCACATCATATAACAAATCACCAACCCAAAAATGGATGATCGCAAGAATAACCGAACAGATTGGCCTGAAAAAACAGAAACAACTGAAATCGATGCCTCTTCACCGACACCCAGTGCTGCGTTAGCAACAACTAACGTAGAACAAATTAAACCAGCATCGATTGTTAAACAGCGTGTGGCAAACAACTCATCTCTTCACGGATCATCGTACCACCTTCGACTGGCAGTGGTGATTTTGCTCCGTGCGTACAAAATGCATCTGGAGGATAAAACTCTGAAATTCAAATTAGGTGTGGAAAACTCAAGCTTTGGAAAA
The DNA here is from genome assembly GCA_002091845.1 of Anopheles cracens. Taxonomy (NCBI): domain Eukaryota; kingdom Metazoa; phylum Arthropoda; class Insecta; order Diptera; family Culicidae; genus Anopheles; species Anopheles cracens. Next base: position 119,333 of record KZ071605.1, on the reverse strand, counting down.
TTCGACGACATCTTTCTACATTGCGCTTCATCATCGGTCCCATCCGGTACGGTGTGCATACAAGCCAAGCACAAACGAGGAGGCACTGCACTGATCAGAAAAGAATCGTTGCTCACGGAATGGCACTCGAAACATGCCTTTTCAATACCTGTTTATTTTACATCGTTTTTCGATAACTACGATAGCGATGAAAAGACAGATTGCAATACGTATATGCTCTGCACTAACTCAAAAATTGATAGAAATTTAGCCAAAAAGCATATGCTGGTGAAAGAATACGATGATCGTGAGATGCTATCGTTCTATAAGGACATAGGCGCCACATGCTACCAATTTATCGGTGGGACCAACTTTGAAGCACTCAACGTGAAGCTACGAGACTCGAGTTTGGAGTATATGGCACACCAAATGGCCGGGGATCTTTTGAAGCAGGACAGTATCGAGATGAAACCATCGTTTACCGTGCTTTTCAGATTGATAGAAAAATGTTTTGATATTGTGAAGCATGACGAGACAAAAACGGATCAACCGATCACTATTTTAAAGTTTAAGCAAGACATTCCAGCCGCAGAAAGGCTACCACCATTAGAATGTTTTCTGAGAGCTTTCGAATGGAAGTATGCAAAGGTACTTAAAACCGGTAATAACAATCCAAACATTTTGCAAGCAGATATATGGAAAGACGTACGAGAGAAACAAATAAAAGTGAAAGGAAATTTAATCGTAACTGGCCCAACCGAACCAGGAATCAGTCCCCTAACCGAAGCACCCTCCGAGTATGCAGCAATAGATACAGTAATTTCAGATTTTTACAAGAAGTTCACACTGCTATGCAATACTATGGATGAGGAGAACCTTAAGGAAACAGCGTTAGATTTAATACCAACTTGGGTTGATAACAGACAAGTAGCGTTCAATGTCTTGCATGAAAGGATGTTTGATGCCATGAAGGCTATCCCGTCAGAGCAAACAGACGAGGCGCAGTTAGCGGAAATGTTTTTCGAATTGAAGCCTAACTCAAACACTACTAACCTTACGATCTTCACGGAAGAGTACTCCGCATCGTTGCATGCATCGTTCCCATACATTTGTCTAAAGCCAGAGAGCCTTTCGGAATTTTAGCTTGCATTCGTTGCATTACAGCTCCAGTAAGTATAATGATTGTAATGCTAGTAAATGAACATTGAGTCCTTAATTGATAAACAATATATTCATCCATTTAGCTAAGCGAATAGAAGAAAATCAAAACTAACACCAACCCAAAAATGGATGATCGCAAGAATAACCGAACAGATTGGCCTGAAAAAACAGAAACAACTGAAATCGATGCCTCTATTAAGTGCACAGTATGTAGATTCCAAGGCAAATGGTTTTATGATATTGGTCATATAAAGATTATAGAGTCTAGAATATCGCGCGATCGTATGAAGCAGGATGAAAGTAAACGTTCAATGTGAGTTATTCGTTTGTTATTGTTTATCACTTAAATTTATCTCACTTAAACTGATAGTATCGAATCTGTTTGCTATCATGTGACCGTGGATAGGAGAGCTTGTAACCGAGTTATGAGGATGCTGATAGGATAGATGGTTGTTGTGGATAAAAAGTTTATAACTCAAAATTCACTTGTTTGAGTGAAAAATAGTACGAGTGAATTCAGATTTACATTTACTTCAATAACAACATCATTAATTATGCGATTGATGCATTGCAAGGGCCTCAATACACCTTTTACGCCCAGAAGACGCAGCTTTGACGTAAATACGGTGATGAACTCTGAAATATACGAAAACCGAAATATACCGAAAGCGAAAATATCGCGAAAAGCGAATCCAAAATACACAGAAGCGTGTACAATATTCGATAAGTCAGGCATAGGCCAGCTGTCAGCACAACCGAGCGATACTACGATACTGATACTGATACGATACTGATATGATGAATTCATTCAACGTAAAACAGGTCGCAGATTCGTCGTATGCAAACAATATTGGTGTATAATTGAATCTGGCTTATGAAAAGTAGTAGTCTACTTTATAATAGACAGTGTGGTGGACTTGTGGAACTGAATGACTAACAATGGTTTGCAAATTTTTATGGCTGCCATTTTTCGAAAGGAATGAGTATTTTTCATTCAGTAAAAATCCTTTCTTTATTTAAAAAAACTTCATTTTTTGTGTAAATGATTCGTAACATAGTTTCCTATTTTTGTTATGTTACAGGTATGATTACGTTTGAAATTAAATAAAGAGCTTCACGCTAATAAAGAGGATCGGTTTGAAATTTCGGAATTCGGAATTTTAGCTTGCATTCGTTGCATTACAGCTCCAGTAAGTATAATGATTGTAATGCTAGTAAATGAACATTGAGTCCTTTCAAGCCGACCGTACGATTTTGAAAAGGATTTCAGGAGCACGTTTGTAAATAGTGAGATACATAAGCTGAAACCATTTTCGCAGCACGACCGATTACTTTACGTACATAGGTTTCTTTGCTGCGAGGTAGAGGGTTACAAGCAATGTGAAGACGATTGCCGCACTAAGGTTCTAGCCATTCTGTACGGAATTATGTCGCAGGCTGTAGAATATCTAATAGCCATACCCCTGTTTCTGCACATGAGTTTGATGAATTTTTTGCCCAACATTAGGAAATATGTAAGTTTTCAGGACAAAACCATTCTGAAGCAACTATTTTCGGAGCCAAAGCTGGAGAGATTGGAGCTGATAACACAATTTGTTGAAAATAAGTTCAAAATTTATCGAACGCTAAAATCTGGCGCCACAGACGCGATGTACGCAACAACTGCCCAGCTATCATACGTACAGGATCTATTTGATAGAATGCAAGAGAACCATGCACTGTTGGCAATTTATGTCATATTCGAAAAGTTCATACCTTGGTTGTTAGCGGAGAAAGAATGTTTGGAGGGATTTAGATTGATGGAAACAATCGACGACAAGACGGGAATCATAATGGGAGTGCAAGACGGTATCCCTCAATTTACACATCTCGTTTTTGCCGAATACTTTGCAGCGTGCTGGTTGTACGAAAAGATTGATAGTTTTGCTAGTTATAAGGTATTTCATTGCAAGTTTCGATATTGGACAGCGGAATTGTTTCGTACGCAGGACTTTTTCGACCGTATGATTGTGAGAGACAGCGAAGGATGTGATGTACACATGGCTGTACTGAATCTACTGGAACTTCGCCTTTTCCGAAGCAAGTTCAACGAGAGGCGGTTGGTGTTATTGTTGGACGGATTTGACGAAAGTTCTCCGCATTATAAGAATATTGTGTTGCAATGTTTCGCCAGGTTCGCTCGTTTAGCGGGAATTCGGCAGCTGTATCTATCAAGCCGACCGTACGATTTTGAAAAGGATTTCAGGAGCACGTTTGTAAATAGTGAGATACATAAGCTGAAACCATTTTCGTAACCTTACGATCTTCACGGAAGAGTACTCCGCATCGTTGCATGCATCGTTCCCATACATTTGTCTAAAGCCAGAGAGCCTTGAACGATCGGAGCTGTACTGGTTTCTCAGTGACGATTGCAAATACGGAGTTCACCGGCGTCGAAGCGTGATGGATGTTAAGCTAAGCTCGTGGATAGTACTGCAGATGGTTAGAATGCTCAAACAAGAGTGTCTTTTCATAGATAGCACATCATATAACAAAGAAGAAGAGATACTTGATGTGCTCGCCAATGTGTTCCATTTCATATCCGATGTTTATCACACCTCCAGAATCATGATCGTGATCCTCGACAAACGATACACAAACATTATAGTGGATGTTACAAAATTGGCAATGATGTACAACGTGAAAGTTATTACAGTTGAACATATTCCGGAATCTGGGCAAGTGGATCAGTCTGTGGACAATTTGTGCGTGCGTCACCTTTCCGATGACGCACGGAACCAGCTATACGAACGCTATAACGATATCAAACTCTATGGAACAACGACGGCTCTCAACGTGCTGCTAGAAGAGCAAGATTACTTACTCTTTCTGGTCAAGCTTTTTACCTTCATTGGCGAAACAGCACATAATGCTATCGGCAATTCGAATATTCAAAACTATGCAGCAGTTAAACAATTGTACATTCCTCGAGAGTACGTGTCTTATTCGGAAGATGCTGCAGAACCAACAGATGAAGAAGATACCCTTATGAGCGATCATTCGTTGCTCGAGAAATTGGGAGAACATGGACTACATTTGGATGCGGTTTCTTATCCATATGATAAACCCCTTTACGCCACCATACGATCTGCCCTATCTGTAAGGGATACAACCCATGTACCTCTCGGTCTTGCTGAGGGTCATGGCTACCGGAAGGTGCATATATTATTAAATGAGGCAGGTTATGGAAAGTCTACATATTTCACCTGGCTTGCTTGGAGTATCTCAACCTACGATAGCTCCCTGTATGTTGTTAGAATGAATGCGTTGCAGTACTCAACGGATTTTTCCCGATTAAGATTCTCTTACCTTCAATCGGTCGACGATACACAGCTAGTTAGAATACTATACCGATTTATACATTTGGCAATTTTCGTACCGAACATGAGCAGCCGTTGGATCGCAGAGACCGATTTGGAAAGACACGAAGCCGATCGGTGCGCCTCGCTGTTGACCCTTTCTGGGGATCGAATAGTGATTGACGAAAATTTGCTCCGTGAGCAGAATCCGCTGTCAGCGCCACAACTACTGGAACTTCGCCTTTTCCGAAGCAAGTTCAACGAGAGGCGGTTGGTGTTATTGTTGGACGGATTTGACGAAAGTTCTCCACATTACAAGGACACTGTGTTGCAATGTTTCGCCAGGTTCGCTCGTTTAGCGGGAATTCGGCAGCTGTATCTGTCAAGCCGACCGTACGATTTTGAAAAGGATTTCAGGAGCACGTTTGTAAATAGTGAGATACATAAGCTGAAACCATTTTCGTTGTTTCGTACGCAGGACTTTTTCGACCGTATGATTGTGAGAGACAGCGAAGGATGTGATGTACACATGGCTGTACTGAATCTATCGGAACAACAAGTCAGTACACTGCTGGCGGAAGACCCTCGCAGAGTAAAAGCAAAAGATGCGGCAGGACGATTGCCATTGCATTTGGCTGCAATCCGAACACGCTGCGTCACGATAGACTTATTGCTCGATCGCATGACGCTCGCTGAAATTGACTGTAAGGACCAGCTGCTGGAATGGAGTGCCTTGGATTACGCGTTTGTGACCGGCAGTAAGTACGCGATCCGTGCGTTGCTTAAGCGTGGAGCGGCAGTCAATGTAAATACATTGTTCAAACAACTTAAACTCAGCCATTTGAGGGCTTTGCTCGTCGATACCGATGTGTATGGTACACATTTGAATGAAAATGAAAACTACAAGGAGGTTAAAATTCAGTTTCTGACGGAGACAGCGCATTATATATTGAAGGCAAGGAACGTAACCCTGGACGCTCGTCACGATGAGCTAGATTCTTTGACCGCTGTGGAGTTTTCCGTAAAACACAATTTGGTTCATGTGTTTGCGCAGTTCGTAGCACAAGGTGCAAATATGTCGAACATTTTAGAAAACGATGGTAAACGGTTGCTCGATCTGGCAGTTGCTAGTAAGTCGAACGATGTTATAGCGTATTTCTCCAATATGTAGAATGGCTCGTGTTTGACATTACGAATTGACTCACAATTTGCAGTTTGCAGAGGCCGATTAGAATTATTGCTTACGTCAAGAGTTTACTCTACACAAAGTATCAAAAGCATTGAAGTAAAGGATTGATCTGGAGTTCAAATCTTGCTTCGTTTTAATATTGTTAATCGGTTAGAAGAAAATAAAAAGATGCGTCTAATACGTAGACCAGATGGATGTCAACTAAGCTCCAATTAAACAACAAATAACTCTGATACATGTGCAATGCATATATTGCTTAAGTGCTAGATTTAAGCGATTGTGAGTAAACATCCCAGAATAAATTTCATTTGCTTCGTGATCATGTAATACTTGAGCCAGTGATTCTAGCATACATTTTACAGCTTTTCATCCTTTCTTGAACAGTTCCCAGAGTTGCATGAATTCGTCTCACTCTATCTTCAAATCGTCACACCCATTCTTGAAACGGCTATTAAGTGTATGGGTGGAACCATTTCAAGACTGGGTAGAACGAATTCATGAAGCATTGGAAACTGTTACGGATTTAATAAAAAAAAAAATGCTGTGATAAAGTATGAAACATTCTACCAAAAGTTGATGACTAAATATCTAGTAAATGCTAATACATAAGTTGAATCCAAACACTCACTTAATTAGAACCTAATTAGAAGTTTAAATTTAAATTTTATTTCATCCGAAAATGTTTGAGAAATTCCGCCTTTTGGTCTAAAGTTTGCATACTTTGTTTAGGTGTCTATGTTTTCTTGTAATTCAGCTGTCAGAGGGGTGTTCGCACGTCTTTATTACTCGTAAAAGTGTCAAGATACACTGTAACGCTCCAATCGAATGAACAATTCGTGATCGTCAATCGTAAAATACGCAACGAGTCCCTGCCCTTCAACGGAAAGCAACAAAAAAAAAAATCCAGCTACGCCTATTTTATTGACATCGGCAAAAGGTTCCTCCCAGCTTCCCTGATCCATTCCTTTTTTTTTAAACAGCCTACATTTGGGAAACTATGACAACTATCTCTGGGAACCGCAACTGTCTGTGGCGGTCGTAAAACGGTGAGGCAGGCGTTGGAAAAGTTGTTTCGTACGCAGGACTTTTTCGACCGTATGATTGTGAGAGACAGCGAAGGATGTGATGTACACATGGCTGTACTGAATCAATCGGAACAACAAGTCAGTACACTGCTGGCGGAAGACCCTCGCAGAGTAAAAGCCAAAGATGCGGCAGGACGATTGCCATTGCATTTGGCTGCAATCCGAACACGCTGCGTCACGATAGACTTATTGCTCGAGGGCATGACGCTCGCTGAAATTGACTGTAAGGACCAGCTGCTGGAATGGAGCGCCTTGGACTACGCGTTTGTGACCGGCAGTAAGTACGCGATCCGTGCGTTGCTTAAGCGTGGAGCGGCAGTCAATGTAAATACATTGTTCAAACAACTTAAACTCAGCCATTTGAGGGCTTTACTCGTCGATACCGATGTGTATGGTACATATTTGAATGAAAATGAAAACTACAAGGAGGTTAAAATTCAGTTTCTGACGGAGACAGCGCATTATATATTGAAGACAAGGAACGTAACCATGGACGCTCGTCACGATGAGCTAGATTCTTTGACCGCTGTGGAGTTTTCCGTAAAACACAATTTGGTTCATGTGTTTGCGCAGTTCGTAGCACAAGGTGCAAATATGTCGAACATTTTAGAAAACGATGGTAAACGGTTGCTCGATCTGGCAGTTGCTAGTAAGTCGAACGATGTTATAGCGTATTTCTCCAATATGTAGAATGGCTCGTGTTTGACATTACGAATTGACTCACAATTTGCAGTTTGCAGAGGCCGATTAGAATTATTGCTTACGTCAAGAGTTTACTCTACACAAAGTATCAAAAGCATTGAAGTAAAGGATTGATCTGGAGTTCAAATCTTGCTTCGTTTTAATATTGTTAATCGGTTAGAAGAAAATAAAAAGATGCGTCTAATACGTAGACCAGATGGATGTCAACTAAGCTCCAATTAAACAACAAATAATTCTGATACATGCGCAATGAATATATTGCTTAAGTGCTAGATTTAAGCGATTGTGGGTAAACATCCCAGAATAAATTTCATTTGCTTCGTGATCATGTAATACTTGAGCCAGTGATTCTAGCATACATTTTACAGCTTTTCATCCTTTCTTGAACAGTTCCCAGAGTTGCATGAATTCGTCTCACTCTATCTTCAAATCGTCACACCCATTCTTGAAACGGCTATTAAGTGTATGGGTGGAACCATTTCAAGACTGGGTAGAACGAATTCATGAAGCTTTGGTAACTGTTAAGGATTTAATAAAAAAATGCTGTGATAAAGTATGAAACATTCTACCAAAAGTTGATGACTAAATATCTAGTAAATGCTAATACATAAGTTGAATCCAAACACTCACTTTAATGAGAACCTAATTAGAAGTTTAAATTTAAATTTTATTTCATCCGAAAATGTTTGAGAAATTCCGCCTTTTGATCTAAAGTTTGCATACTTTGTTTAGGTTTCGGTTCGCACGTCTTTATTACTCGTAAAAGTGTCAAGATACACTGTAACGCTCCAATCGAATGAACAATTCGTGATCGTCAATCGTAAAATACGCAACGAGTCCCTGCTCTACAACGGAAAGCAACAAAAAAAAATCCAGCTACGCCTATTTTATTGACATCGGCAAAAGGTTCCTCCCAGCTTCCCTGATCCATTCCTTTTTTTGACACAGCCTACTTTTGGGAAACTATGACAACTATCTCTGGGAACCGCAACTGTCTGTGGCGGTCGTAAAACGGTGAGGCAGGCGTTGGAAAAGCAGATACGGGATCCGTTCCGTGCAATACGGATACAATAGAATAATAATACTAGTAATAATCGCTTGTCGGACTCCGGAAGTAAATGGGCTGTAGCGTGCGTCGAGGCTGGCCGGTTCCTGGTGCAGATACAGCACACACTAGCTGCAGGAGGTTTCATGGTTTCATTTTATGGTTAAGAGATTTTCAAAGAGTCAAAATGATCCTGGATGATCCTCAATAAAAAATATTCCGTACTTTTAGGCGTTTGTGTATTATAAAAATGGTTGAAAAATCTTTACAATACATCAGCGTATTTGTAACATTTTTCAATTTAGTGCTGTAGTTCATAATCTTAGAATCTAACATGATTGTTACATTGTTTTGTTAATAATGAACATGGCGTAGATTTCTATAGTTTAAGCTTCCTTGATGTGTAGTAAAAACAATCAACAACTAACTCTCCACAACTAATGTTTAAGCATGACTCAAAGTCAGAATATTAGACGCAGAGAGATTCGACACCATCACTGAAGAAAATTGTAAAGAAAATTTAAGATAAATATGCAAACAAATAACTCAAACAAAATGTTCTGGAGTCATTTTGTTTTAGTGCGATGTATATTCAGGTTTGGTACAAATCTTAGCGTACAAAAAAAAACAAATCATAGACGTTGTGCATAAATCGTAGATTATTTTGGAATAAGCTGTATGCATAACCGTTCGTTTTAATTTCACTCAAGTTCGTTCCATTCGCTACGTAACTTTAGGAACCACACTTTACAGTAATGATAATGGCACTCGCCACCACATGGAACCGTTTTTTGTAGAAAATAATAATCCAAACATACGATTTATTTCGATACATAAACCGAAACCCAGCAGTCCCACTCAATCGCAGTGCATTAGCCTTAGAGGCGCTGATTCGAGGGGTGCCCTTTAGCGTCCTTTCCCGCTCGGGGGGTGGCACGTTTTTATTTCTTCGTGCACAAAAATGTTTCTTCCCTGCACCGAGGAAGTCATTGAAATGAATGGCCCTGAGCAGCGCATCCCACACTCCCCCGGCCCGGGCGGATCGAGTGCGCTGACCCCGTCGAACGGGGTTAGCACAGTTTTCACGTAATGGCGTGATTTTATAAATTTTACGTGTCCGCTGGCCGTTACTTAGGATTCGCTCGGCGAGAAGCCGGTGGTGGCAATTAATCGGATTATTTTCGTTTCGCCCGGTTCGGTTCGGTTCGGTTGTGTCGTTTCGGGCGCTGGCCGGGGCACACAAATGCCACACCGCCGGCACTGGCGGTAAGTGCTAGTTTTATGGATGTCGGGCAGTTGCTTACGGCAATTAATTGAGCCATTGCCGTGTGGCGTGTGGCGTGTGCCGCTGACCTTACCGCGATCCGGACGCGATCTATTGTCATTCGAATGATGCTACAAGCTGTGGACAGACGGACGAGCGGCCAGCCCGCCAGGGGTTGCACTGATTGGTCAATTTTCGTGCCCTCGGGGCGTCATCGAAACGCCAGAAAGTTTGGGACATATTCTGTCCCAAAAAGCGCTGGGAGTGGGATGTAATATTCGAAAAGGCGGAAATAATTTGCGACAAAATTACACATTTCGACGACGGCGAGCATGGAATAAAATTTGTTTACTTAAACGCGCCCTCTGAGGTTCTTGCATGGGGAAAACTCCCAGGGGAGGACGCCAGCGTCCGGCCACTCCGGAGAAGGCACAAGAATAGTCCGATCGATTGTAAGTCGATTGCAGTGACGATGATGGATGATGGATGGCTGGATGGATTGAGATGGTCTTTGGTCTTTTTTGCGCGTTAACCATGCTCCCCGCTCCCTGTTCCGGGTCGTTCCGGTAAAGTCAACCAATCGTACGAATTATGTATTCATGATGTTAGGAGAGGTTTTTTTTAGCTATGCTTTTCGCCTGCTCCGGGGCTTTCTCGGTAATCGGTACACGCTGTAACATCGCATCGGTCAGAAAGGATTCGCCCGAATTTGTTTTTCGCCTGCTCCGGGGCTTTCTCGGTAATCGGTACACGCTGTAACATCGCATCGGTCAGAAAGGATTCGCCCGAATTTGTATTCAGCGGGTGTCATTGATCTGACTGACTGACAGGGGGACAGGCTTCTTTGCACGGGGCGCACACGTTCCGTGCTGGAAGGGCAGGCCGCTAGGGCTTGTTAGCGCCAGCGAGATAAAGGACACAACAACAAAAAACGTACGAACGAACGGGCATATGCTACGAATCGGTGGCCAAATTTGGCAAAGGATTTTAATGAAAGGAATAAATTAAGTAGACACTGCGACGGCTCTAGGACGTTACGCGCCACCATACGCATCACCAGCAGGCCGAACTCATTAGACGGACGCTTACTACTTGGGCCTACATTCCACACCGGAACCGTTCTCGCCGCATACTTTATGCCAAAGTAACGCTCGCTGCCTATAAGAAAGCTTTACGAGCGATTAAAATTAAAAGCGATCATAATTATGCGCTGGCAAAAATGTGCGCTAACGCTTGTTTTGATGGCCGTGCCACGACCCATGTCCCCCCACAGCCGCTCACATTCCGGTGGGAATTTAGCCATAACAATAACTATTACGCAACCATAACGGGTTGCGTGCCCTAAAGGGTTGGACGCTGCCAACAGGACCCTGACGGGAAAAGGACACGGCCGTCGCCGGAACCACAATTTCAGCTGACAAACCTCCGGCGGAACGTGGGCTTAGGTGGGAAATTAACATAATTATTCAATTCTGTACTGTATCCCGCTGCAAAACAAATCGCTGGCATCGCCATTCCTGGCTCTCCCGACGGAAAGGTAATCGGAAAAGCCTGGTCTGGCCCCGAGAGTGGCCGGTTTTAATTAAAAATCGTTATATTAATGATTATTATTCATATATTTTTTTGTCTCCTGCACCCGGCAGGCATCTTCGGGCGGTGAAGATCTTAAGAATAGTCCGATCGATTGTAAGTCGATTGCAGTGACGATGATGGATGATGGATGGCTGGATGGATTGAGATGGTCTTTGGCCTTTTTTGCGCGTTAACCATGCACCCCGCTCCCTGCTCCGGGTCGTTCCGGTAAAGTCAACCAATCGTACGAATTATGTATTCATGATGTTAGGAGAGGTTTTTTTTTTACTATGCATTTCGCCTGCTCCGGGGCTTTCTCGGTAATCGGTACACGCTGTAACATCGCATCGGTCAGAAAGGATTCGCCCGAATTTGTTGAATTACCATTTCCTTCCGACGATGTCCGGGCGGAAGGATGCGCTGGGTTGACGTGAGTGGTCGAAACGGGTGGACTTTGCTCGTTAGGACGAATACATCAGAGCGAAAGACCTGACCGTTCTGGTCATTGATTAGTAGAAGCAATACACTTGACATTGTGATTGATAAACTATAACGTTTCTCGTATTTTAAGCAACATCCGCTTATGTGCAACTATGGGAAGCAATTTTACTCGCTCAGTGGACTTTCATTCAACACATTCAACACTTTCATTCCCTATAACATTATCTTTAAAAACATTCTCCTTTAGAGCATTCGACAGAATCATTTTGGAGCACATCCATATCCCACTAGTGAGGCATTCCGATTCCGATGATGAATACGTCATGTGACACAAGCTGCTTATAAACTTCATTAGATATTAAGCATTAGATTAGCTTTGATCAGATAATAATAAGCAGATGTGAAAGTTAATTATCATCTTATGTATACCTCTATAGTGTGGAGTATTGTAGAGCTCCATGGATGATTCGTAATCAAATAACCTAGTTGCATCATCTCCAAAAGAAAGCTTCCTAATTAGTGAAATGCACAACCGATCCGATCCAGATCACATTAGCAATAAAATCGCATAGCAATCCAACTGGTTCCAGCCATTCAAAACATAAAACAGAAGATAGATCAATCGCAAATAAAAAGCATTCCATCAAATTAAACGACGAAAGAAGACACGAAAAAACAGTCCAAGATCCGAAAAGAATCACGAACAATTGGCAAACACGGACGAACAAAGGGCACAAGACACTGGACGGATCAACCGTCGACGAATAATATCGTAGCATAATCAATCACGAACGATGATTTCCATCGACTGGCTCTGAATCGTTCGAAGAAATTTATTCCGGACCAAAGCGAACCAAGAAAAAAAGCTGAAGCAATTCCTGCGATTGGGAGGAAGGACATACGCGCGCGCCACGGGAGCTCTGGGGAACTGGGGCACACAACAATAACCTGTCAGGAATGTTTGGCTGCGAGTGAGTGTATGTGTGTGTATGTCGATGCCATTGTGCGACTTGCCGTGGCAAGTGGAATCCCTGCCCAGAGTGTACGCACGCTCTCGACTGCTTTCGCTGCCACCGCACATGTTGCTATGATTCCTTTTGTTTACGTCGTAATGTAATTTCGTTATATTAAAACCGAGATGTGCTCTGCCACGGTCAGCGATATCCCGCTGCATCGGGCGGGGGGATTGGGTCGGTTTTGAATTAGTTTGGCGGTGGAGTTTGATTTGCGGTACAAATTGAATTACCATTTCCTTCCGACGATGTCCGGGCGGAAGGATGTTATCGGAGTCTTATCGGAACCTTATCGGAACCTTATCAGAACCTTATCGAAGCCTTATTAGAACCTTATCGGAGCCTAACTGAAACCATATCGGAGCCTCATCGAAGTCTTATCGGAGTGTTATCGGAGACTTATTGGAGCATTATTGGAGCTATTAGCCCTGAATGAAAGAATTCTAACCGCAGCTCTTTCCAGCATCGTGAGCATCATTTTCGATAAAAGCTGGTCATAAATATTTATAAGAAATTAATTTCCAGTCAAAACAAGAACGTAACAGATGTGGAAAGTTACGCAAACAAAACGCAAGTCAATCACTTGAAGCACGCAATCCTGCGCGAGTGGTATAGCATTACAGCTCTTGAATCAACACTGGACAAAACGCAGCCCATCATAATTGCATGCAGTAATAAATATTTATTTGCATTATCGAAACCACTCACAGCGGGACAAAACCGGGCCAGTCGAGAGTGAAACCACCACTTTCACTACTTGACAACAAACGCCGACGCTTGTCAACCCTGTCCCGGACAGCAGCGCCCTCCTGACAGGCGTCCTCGGAACGTTCGCGTTTTCCCCGTGACTCGTCATGCCCAGTGCCAACCAAACACCGGCGCATGAAAACAATGCCAATGACAGGAGTCTCTTCTGTGGCTGTGGCCGTTCCCGGCTCCGGAAGCTGTGGGACGGCGATACCGGCGAACCGGAACCGGGAAGGATAATCCCCGAAGGAAATGCGAGATGACACAAAACTTGCATGCCTCGGATGCCGTGGAGAGAACGTCAAATGTATCCGCCGTGCGTCGCCAGGTCCCTCTAGCTCACCCGTTCCGTGGCCCAGTCGGTTCGAGATTCGTTCTATGATTCGGATTTCATTTTTATGATTTGATTTGATGCCTCCATTGTCTTCCCATCGACCCGTAGCAACATCCGGAGCGCGCACGAACAATGCATTCCTTTTCTTCAGTTGTTGGCCCTTTTGATAACACACAGCAGATTGTTTCGAGCAGTTTAGTTCGTTAAAGAATTACGCGCGTTTTTTACTCATCACGCGCTCAATGTGGGTGTTAATTTTTTCAACTCTTATCGTCGAATCGCGAAGAAAGTGCATCCTCGTCAAAACAATAGCCGAGACGTGTTGATCATCTGGGGTTTGCAAAAAAAAAGATGCACTCAGTTTTATCTTCACTGGCACGATAGTACGGCTGCCCCGTCGGCTCTCTAATGAATAGTCCCAGCTCGAAACTGATCCTTTTGTGAATCCTTTCTCGGGTTTCACCACTACCGGCGCGTTTCCGTAAACTTTCCCGCTCTGGCTAAACTTCTGGCCCCCGAACGTTCCACCACGGTCAGCGTACTTTTGTGGGTGCCGGCCGGATGATCAGGAGGATCCGCGAAGGGTGCCGTGAAGTTGACAGGCAGTCTGAAAAGTTTTCTGTCCCCTACCGTTCGCCCAGCGCCGCCGGTGGGATTCCATCGGCGGCTAGTCGCTAGAGGAAGAAATTTTAATTTTTCTTAAAGAGTTTTCACTTCCCATTCTTCCGAGTGTCATCCCGCGTGTGTATGTGTGTGTGTGTTGGTGTGCGTGCCAATGGGGAAGAATGCGCCGCCCCTCTCTGGACGTCTGGACGAGCATCCTTTGACCTTCTTTCTGTTGATTGTTCGCCGTCAGCCTGTTCGCCGCGTCGCCGGAAGATGGACCCTAAAAATAAAGTTGTTGTTTCGTAAATTCGTGCAGGCTCCCACCCCGTAAGGAATCATTGCTCAATAAGGAGCGGACTGAAAAGTTTGCCCATGCACGCTGCAGATCGAACCGGGACGCGAGGAACCCGGACGGGCGAAGAATGCACCGTGCAGAACCGAACGGGGGCGAAAATATGAAGCTGCGGCAAACGGGGCTCCATGATAAGGCGGGAGAGTTTAATTTAATTTAAAATTATCTTTTTTTTGAGAAACGTGGCAAAGTTTTCACACTCTTCCCTCGGCCGATGCGATGAATGTGCAACGGATTATGGTAAATAGTTTTTTTTTCGCTCAAGATTGATGCAAACATTTACGTTTATAGCAAAGTTTTGCGTTCTAATGTTTGTTTAATGAGTACGCATTTGAAATATGTTTTTATTTGACATTTATGGATCTTTAAGGGTTCTTATAGCTTTATAGTTCAAGTGTAGTATGCATTTTTATTATGTTTGTAAAAGGTATTTTATACGTTTTTTTCTATTTTAAACCTATTTTGTTAGTGGAAGTGCATACAAGTAAAACAAACGTATCTTGCTTATAAGTTCTACATTAAACTGAAAGAAAGATAACAATTTTTTTCATAAATTAAAGGAACTAAACAGCGTATGAATGATCAGTTGAACAAAACTGTTTAGGTGCAATATAAAACTAAAACAATTGGTCAATAATTGAGTCCTTATTCCTGAAAGTAATTGTTTAATGAAACTACTACAAATGGTAAAAACTCGAGGAGCATTTTTAACTTTGCGGTTGCTGATATGACTTTAAGTGGCTTTGAGCTTAGTCCTTATTTTGCATCTTACTCTCGGGAAGATATGTTGCAGCCATCAACGTGTTATACATATACACGTAAATTCATCAAGAATTTTAGTCAAAATTTCAAAATAAATTGAAACACTTGTAAATTTTAGATTACTCTCCGCCATTCGCGTTTGAATACACGTCCTCCATAAAACATCTCAAAATCTAATCGATTAAAGGACACGTACACGTTAAGGACATCCTCCAACAGGGACGGCTTGTGGCCGTAATTGAAATGATGTTGTAAATTAAATTAACCTACCCACGTACCCACGGCGAGTGTGATGATTATTTCCGAGGCCTCGATATGTGTTTGCGGCACCGCCGGGCACGTGTGTTTACCCTTTCTTCAACCCATTCTTGTCGTCGTGTCGACCGAAGGTTCGGCGACCCTCAAGCCCTCCAAAGGTAGGGATGGTCGGTGCGGCCGAAGTCATTCCGAGATTTATGCGCAACCCTGCAGTCCCTGCAGTCCCGGCGCGCGAAGCGATACATTTTCATAATTCATTAAACTGGATTAAAGAGCACTTTCACTTGCCGTCAGTTTCACGTCGTTGTCCTCGAGTGGTCGCGGTTGCGTCGCAGGGGGAATGGAACTTCAAAGTCCGGGTCGTCACGGGAGAGCAAGTGTGTTTCGCCATCATTCTGCTGCTATATCCATATTAATGTCGATATTTCATTTTTTATTGCATTGCCGTCGAGTGGGTCCTTGTGACACAGCGCCACATGCCTTTTACGCCGCACGAGATTTCGGAGTTCAAAATCGAAAAGCGTCCTCCCCGGTCATGAAGCATGCCGGGAACGGGGTACACGTTGCAATTCATTGATATTGGTATGGTTTCGCTCATTTCCCTTCCTACTCGTACCCGTTGGCTCCCTGCCGGCTTTTCGCGACCGTGAAATAAATCACCATCCTTCCAGCTCGTTTGTGGCCGAGATAGCTGGCAGTGTGGTTGGATGCGCTGTATCAGTTTTCGCCCAGCGAGAGTTTTCTTTGCGAAAATGAGAGAAAAAGTGCAAGAAAACAACACCATACGTGTGTGCGAACCATGTGAGCGCGAATCCTCTACAAGCAAGAGGATGTAAACCGAGAGAAAGAGAGAGACGTGCGGTATAAATTAAATAAGTTTTTCGTAAAATAATTTACCATGATTTATGTCGGCACGAGCGTGTTTCTTCGGTAATCCTTTCGTTCGTCTGTGTTTGTGCTGTGCTCGGTTCCGGTGCGCTGGCTCTGCCCGGGTTTCTGTCTCTAACTTGTTGATTGGAAAAGCGGACTTTTCCTGCACACATGGCCGAAAATCGGACGGATTAGTGGTTCCCCCGGGTGGCGAGTGGGAAGTTTTCTCGGCTTCGAATCACCTCCAACCCGCCGAGCTGATCGGCACGGGCTGGGATCACGTACGACGACGTGTAAACACAGCCAGACCCGTGGACCCAAGTCTATGATGCAAGTTTTGCGGTGTAGTGATTAATCGACACTCGATTAGATCGGTCACATGCCAGAAGGCGAATGTTACGGTACGTCTGCAGCGTTTTTGAAGTTCACTGAACTAATTGCCGCTATGATAGTGGTTCACCTTTCCGGATGACAAGGTTTCGGGGGTCCTGAATCGGATTAGTAAGCGAGCCGAACCTCTGGGAGCTGGTCAAGCAACAAGTCTGAAGTTTTTTTTTGCTGTCGAAAGATCGAGTAGATTTGAAGTTTTTCGAATACTGAATCGATGTAGTCGCATACCGATGAATCAACTTGTTCTGCTCTAAACTTTTAAGTTACGTTAATAATGATACGATTATGAAGTTTTAGGTTCTAAACTGAATTTTAGCTACCAAAGTCCTTATGGTGCATAAAATGACTGACCGTTTTATTCATTACCAGCTTCATGTGTTTGAAATACTCTCTAGTTTCTATCATTTATTCTACTTTAAACATCTTGATCCCTTCCATTCGCTATCACCTAAGGTTCTTTCCTATAACTCAAATCTCTATACTAATTCTTGTCAGTTATTTCAGTCTTAGAGACTGTATTGATTTGAGATTTCAAATCATAGCGTTACAAAAATCGTTCACATTAATGTGACTGTAATGGGCAAAAGATGTAAATTTTGCTCGCTATATTAAGCCAATAATAGTATCTAGGTATTGATAACAAAATTCAAATCCAAAACATCACACAATATTGGACTTATACTCCTCTTTTTCTATTTCACTTTTCTGATGAATCTATTATAAGACTGAAGTGAAACCAAAGATTTATTGGATATGTTAAGAAGATAATCTGCGCACCATTCCACCAGATACAGACTGAATCACAATTACCGATACAATTCAACTTTATTTCCACAAGAAGTTATGATTCCAATTTCTTAATCACGCTGTAAACAATCCTACGCTTCCTATCTGCTGCAGATGATATCTGAGCGCTATTCCGGATAAGCGGGCTACGTACAATGGACAACTTGATTAGCATTTATCATCCATATCTTACCCCGTTTGCCGTACGTGCCAGGATATTGGTGAAACGGCGATTGCCCACAAGTCTAATCCCCTCGAATACATACCGGACGGGAAATTAATATCGCTTAGCAGGATTAAACGACAAGCCGGCGGATAGTGTCGTCGTTGTTTTACAATCGTTGCTAAAATAACAACTCCCATGGAAAGCGGGACACAGCGGGCAAACGATTTGCACCCGTCGGACAATTCGCCCGAGGGGCGTTTTTGCAGCCCGCTCGGTTCGATGCTAGTCGAACGACGTCGAACTTCTTCTTTGGCCCGGTGGTTGTTTAAACAACTTTCCCCGTGTGCGACGTCCCATTCCGACCGACCGTACGGGAAAGGGGCTGGGAAGCTGGCCCGGGGCCAAACTAATTTCAGACCTGGCCCGTTTCCGGAAAACGCAAAAATTGTGTTTCTTCGGAATGAGCGTGTGTGTGTGCTTGTGCTTTATGCGTGAGAGACAGATTGTGATTATTGTTCTTTTGGTTTGGTCGATTGCAAGCGCGAGCGAACACATCAAACGATCGGCTCTGGGTAAATTCGATCAGTTCTGCAATGGGACAGCCCCGCGGGCAAAGTGTTTCTGGTGCTGGAGAATGACCACCAACGGATGATGATGATGATGATGGTGTGGGGGGAACGATGGTACAGGTAGCCCGGAAGGATATCGGAGGTTGAAGTGTACGTCATCATGTAATCGAAACCCTACTTGACTGGTGTTTGGACAGC
>KZ071605.1:69597-85629 GCA_002091845.1 Anopheles cracens | reverse complement strand
TGCATTCGGCTGCTCGGTTGACATGTATTCCTTCTGGTTCCGGTAGCTTCAGGATTCGGCTTCGGATACTTGTGTGCGGTGTGATTTATATCGAGCGCGAGCAAACAATATCATCGAACGTAATTTAACGATGGAGCGTGAAGATATTAACGATAATTTATAACGGTTTTAAAACCATTAAAATTCGTCAAAATGTAGCCCTTCGGCGCACGATAGGGGAGATTGTTGCGGTTGTGGTGATGGTTGAACAACAAAAAAGACAAGGATCCATACAGGAAGTACATGCGAGACATAACAATCGTGTGTTGGCTGAGTTATAAAGTCATAACAATCGTTACTAATGTTGAGATCTATTCTTTTTCTCTTTTAAAAACCTTTTGATTATGATTCAATATAAATCTATTGTTTCCATTGTAGTTAGATAGTATTTTATGAAGTTAGTATAGCACATTTCTTTTGTTATGTCCTTTCAGAAATAGGATTTATACTTAATTATCGATCTGTTTGTTTGTATGGTTGATACTTTTGTATGGTGGATGTTTTGTATGGTTTATACTTGTTCTTCAAATTTAACTCGTATTATATCACTTTCTAATCTACGAAATAATATAGATAGCTTAGTATCTTTCCATCTGGTTCTATTTTTTCTGCAACGTGTATCGTCAACGAAGTACATCATTTGTCTAACATAATTTCTAAGTATTTTCTTGTTCCTTCAAGTGTTCCTCTGAGCAATGTCAAGCAAAACCATTGTAAAATATACAGCAAGCATTGGATTTGATCCTAATATAAACTTCTGATCCTAAGAAAAACTTTTCTTTGATCCTAAGAAAAACAACGTTTGTATCTCATGCTAGTCCTTAATCGTGTAGTTAATTTAAAACAATTTAAAACAATGTTTTAGCCAAGTGATTTTGAAGCTTCTTTTTCGAAAATCGCTCAGTGTCTATTTTGATCCTTCTGTGGACCTCCACACCGAATCGCTCAAGAAAAACCCATTAAGGTGCGTAGTTGCGACTGCTTAACGACAACCTGGTGGCCGTTGAAATCGAAAACAATCCCCAGCCAAGAGGTGCTTGACTACCTTTTTCCCGAGAGTGCCATCCACGGTGAGCGTGTATTTGCCTTCTTATCTATTATTTCGTTTCGCTACACTCTGGCGGTGCTTCAACTTCGGCGAGGCGAGGATGGGGCGTTTTGTTTTTGTTCTTCAACTTCATCGCATGCATCCATATTGCGCTGACCGTTTGATAGACGCCTGCCGAACGTTCCCGAGTGCCAATTTTGAGCGGCGGTCACAAAGGATTCACGAATTTTCACGACACCCAGCGGGGCGGCGTGATGCGATGATGCGCTCGTTGCAACGTAAGTGTGTGTGTGTGGGTGGGTGGTTTTTATGACACCAGGCTGAAAGGTAGTGGGCACGGCACGGCGGGTGGGAAACCAGTGGGCTAGCGCATGTAGCGATAAAAGTTGATCGTTTGCGTTCGTTATTGAATATACCGCGGAGGATAGTGCCGGTGCCGCGCACACATGCAGCCGTACCTAATAAAATAACTACGCCGGACCGACCGAACGCCGCCGTAATTGGATCGTAAAAATCTCCCGCAATCGGTCCGCGGTTCCGTGTGCGGCATCAATTATTCTTCCATTTTGCGATTCGAGCGTTTTTCGGGGAGGCAGCGATGGAACTACCGAGTGTGCACTGGGTACGGTGGAGGTGGTTTGGATTTAATCGATGTTTTAACGGCCGTTTCTGGGTTCTGGGTGCCGAACGTGTAATGTAATGTGTGCGGGCATGCTTTGCCGAGGGGTTACGCGGTGCGAATGCGGCTGCGAATGTGTTGTAAAACGTAAAGCTGCACAAAATGCCGCGTGTGGTAATCGTCAATTAAAAGAGAATTAGCGTAGTAAACATAGTGATAAAAACTATTGAACTAGTGATGTGCTGGATGTGCTGGACATAAAACGAAGGCTAATAAGGGATACCAGGAAACAAACTCAATATGTTGTGTTAAAAATTGCTTGATAAAGCCATTGGAGTGCTCTTCAATGCCATGTTGCTACTAAACACTATAGCTGCCAGTATTTACAATGAAATTATTCGATTTGAGAAGAAATAATGCTTTAAACAATCATAAAATAGATGAAATATCAGGAAAGAAATATCAGGAAGATAAATGTTCACGAACAGAAAGGTATTCAACAAAGTAAATTGCAGAATGATGCTGCAAACATAGAAAGAATGAAAACCCTTCATCAAGCAATTCAACATTTAAAAACATCTAACCAAACAATTCTAAGAACTTATAAAAAATGCATATACCTCTTGTTTCTCATACTTTGGTCTAATGTTTTTCTTCAATAGACAACATTATGGAGGATACGGGAATGAAATTAACATTCAATATTGGAACTAACGTTAAGAAAATCATTTGTTTAGTGATTCCGTGTCTTTTTGTCTTGCTAATGATTACCATAATGAAATTTTTTTGAGTCGAAAATAAATTCAATAAAGGATTCAAACATTGATTTAAAATATAGCAAAAAGTTGTAGAACAACATGAAGCATGTACATTTCCACTTAATAAATTGCTTTAAACCATTTCTCTCTAGTACAAAGGACGCGTTCTCAGCACTGTTTTACCGGTAGCAATCATCGCAATACGCACATTCCTCATCAAAGAGCAAACGCAACAGTCGTCTTCTCACCGCGTTACATGGCTCGGCCCTTTTAAACATCTTCCGCCTCCTGGGGTGTCTTTTCACCGCCACGACCAAACGCATCGTAAATCAAACCACCAACACGGACCTGCGGCGAGTGACGGCGATGAAGCACGGCGCCGCACGGCGACGACGACGACGATGTCCTTGTGGCTCGATCCCCGTGGACTGCGTGTCCCTTGCGGGCAGGTCGAGCATCGGCAATTGCTCATCGACAGCCCTGCCTCTGTGGCCCTTGCTGTTTTTTTTCTCTTCGCTTCCACCCTGGCTGCAGCGTCCCGTTCATAAATAAACATCAGCCATATCGGCACTACTTTGCCGAATGTGTTAATGGCACTTGGCCGCGGTTCGATGAGCGTCCCGGGGCTGCGTTAAAACAGGCACCGCACCATATTGATGCCACCAACAGGAGCAGCCGCCGGTGAGCAATAATTTCTATTCATCTAGCGCGGAAAAAAGAATAAAACGTTCCCCTGCGCCAGGAAACGTGCCGGGAGACGTTTGCAATTGGCAGTTCCGGTGCGACACGCGAGAGAGTTCCACGCGGGAAACAATAGACGGGCCGGCGCAACAATGGCGTAATTTAGTGGGATCTTATGCAAATTATCGCGAGCGATGCGCGTCCTTTCGTTATGCCACCGAACGGACCGCACATCCGGACCGAACGAATATCTGGAAGAAGCGGCTCGGCTTTTTTTAATTTGATCCGCGATCCGCGAAGGACGCACCGACACAGGACGGACACAGTGTTGCGTTCTTAGCGCTCGTAAATTATCATATCTAGCGGTTCGCTCCAGCTGGAGTTGGCTGGGTTTTTCTTTTCCCCCTTCAGCCGGACTAATATTTTGACACATTACAACACATTTCGTGGCCTCCGAGTGTATTAATTCGGGTGCAGCGCTATCGCTCCAATAACGCCGCGCTAGGTTTATGTTTCATTTGTTTTGTTTCGTTGCTTTCTTTTCTACTGCAGGGGTTTTCCAATTTTTCCACAGCCCTGCGAGCGGAAACCTTCCCCGAAACGAAGTACAAATGGTAAAAGTTTCCTACGACGGTTTCAAATAAATTTCCTCGTTCGTTCGTCCTTGCGTTGCGTTGCCTCCGTTATTAATTCCTTGGAAGCTTGGATCTCGGGTCGGCCCCAAAACCGATGGTTATGGATGATTTATGTTATTATTTTAATTTCGATGAAAGTTTTATCATTTCCGTGTAAGGCAGGCCCGGCGACGCACACACGCAAGCAGGCCACGGGCATGGGTGATTTTTTAATCATCGCTGGATTGCTTCTACGTGAGCCGTTAGAAGGAGTTTTGCTGGCGTTGTGGGTAGTTAATCAAGCGATGCATCCGTTTGATATGGCGTCGAATATGGATTGGGTTTCGGGATAATCGTAGGCATTACTGAAATTGTAATACGAGCTAATAAAGTGAAAGCGTGCGTCAGAAGACCTGTTGAATCCATTCAAGATATTTTTTTAAATAATCATATTTATCATACTATTGTATTGAACTCTGTATTGAACTATTGCATATAAAGGATTTTTCATCCATTCTTGAACAGTTCCCACAGTACGATGAAATCGTTCCACTTAATGATGAAATACAATGTTGAAATGTGTAGTTCATAGTTTGACCTCGAACAAGTCGAAACAATTGCGTCACTGGGAGTATTAAACCCGACATGTTAAACACAGCGGGGAAGCCCTGCGTGGGAATTTATTATTTCATTGAATTTCAAGAACGGGTGGAAGGATTTCATCATATATTGGGACAATTTCATCTAACTGTTGGAACCGTGGATGGAAAATCCGGTAAAAGATAGAAAATTTAACTTAGTTTTACCAAAAAACAGATAAATGTATCGTTGAAAATAAAATGATACACTTGTGTACAGTAAATAATTTATCTGCAGACTTTCTAAACGAAACCACAACCTATTGCGCTGGATTTCCGCCACAAGGTACCTTTTAACATATTTGAATTTCTAAAAAAAAATCCAACAATGAAGGCTAAACTCAGTTATATGATCGAGTAATGAACATTTCTCATTCACTTTCATCCTGTATCAATATAAAAAATTGATTTGATATATTTGTTTGATGTGACTCTCTCCACATTATGAGGATTTCAACACCCAAGAAGGTTATCCAAGTGTTAAAAAATCACCTCAGTGTTAAAAGCTGATAGATTTTAAAACTTATAGATTCAAATAGTCGTTTAGCCCACATGAACGCAGAACATTTAATATAGAACATCAACATTTCCTTCAATTCGCTCTCCGCTGTAATTAAGGCGGAAATGCCCATACCCTCCAGCAAATTCAATCCGCTCCAATTTGCAGATGTCCAAATTCGTGTAATCATCCTGCGAGTGAAAGCAATCGACGTGGACTCCCACTAATAAAAGAATGTAAAAAACGGCAGTATCGCACACAAAAAAACTGCTTTGCACCTACTTCCGTCCTGCGCGGCGTGGTGTTGGCTTTCCAAGCATGGTCCAACGCGCACACCAACGTGTGCAGCGCGACGTGACTTCATTAATTCTACAGGATATATTCTTGATACTCCCTAATCACCACCCAGCTTCCCCGGGCCCTGGCTTGGTGCAGAATAACGTCAGCATCACCTGGCTTTCGGGGCCACCGCGTCTATCAGCTCACCCTGGACTGAGTAGTCGGGGATGTTTTTTTGTTAAGGTACTTTTTTCCTATTATAAGGGCATATGCATCGAGCGTCAAATAGCTGCGTTTGTGGTTGTTGTTTTTTTCTCGTTTTAGTCTAGCCTTCTCCTTCGATGCGTTCTAAAACAACTCACCCATTTGCTGCGGGTGCGGAGAACCTTTCACCTCCACGGTTCGTGGCCTGTCCCGAACTTTCACCCCCTCGGGATGGGTGGTTTGCCGTTCCTGCCGCTGGCACGGGCACGGCCACTGGAAGATGAAGCAGAACAGTCGCCCTCCCGGCCGCTGATGGACTAAATTATTAATTAGTGTTTTACGGGTAAATTAATTTCTGCCTGTTAAGGGAGAACTGTTTATTGATGAATTAGCAGCGGCAATTTGCGTCAAGCGGCCTGGTCTATTCCTGGCGCATAGAGTGTGAGGGTAGAAGTGCAAGAGAAAAAAACGCAAAAAATCGCAGTGTTAAACATACTTTTTTTTTTAAAGAGAAATGTCGTAAAAAACCCCTAAAAATATTTTCTAAAAAAAATCATCACCGCCCCAGAGAATATAAATGGTAATGAATGGTGAGTGCTTGAGCCATCACCATCGGGCCCGGAAGTGGTAGTTTGTTTGTGCCATAGCAGTGAAAAAAATGCCGAAAAAAATCACCGAAGTGTAAACTCGTCCACTTGATGTCAAGAACCGAAGCGTGGTGTAAGGAGAGAATCGAAAAACCACTGTACACAGTACCTTTTGCTTATCTCAGACGTTAAAGGAGACTTTGAGATTGATGAGACGACGGCTACAGCTTGCTGTAGTAGCTTACAGCCAGGGGTCTCTCAACCCTCGCACGTTTGTGTATGCCGGTGTCGACATTACAATTATTTCGGCCATTGTGTTCCGGCCGTGGGAGGGACACAAAATAACACACACGAAAATAAAGCCGCTGGCAGGCTGCATAATTAGGCACTGGATCCCTTCCGCCGTGGCAGCGATTTACCGCTGGAAGGGTTGCATTAATTTGCAATGGAATGTTTGCGATGCCGAATTCGGGGTCGCTTTGTGTGGAGCATGCAACAAAGGTGGCGCGGAACGTTGACAAGGAAGTGGCCAAATTTACATCGAATGCAAAATGCATTTCGATCGTAATCTCACGGTTTAAGCTGATGGGGGATGTTTAGCAGCTATGTGTGCCACAATATTCGATGCTATTTCCCCGGTGCATTATACCGGCGTTACTCATTATGTTGAGGGGCGAAACAAAGGCAACAAACAAGAGTGTTACAGTTCGGTTAGTTGTGTGAGTTTTTATGTTCAAAGCAACCGCGTTTTTGTCAACCGGAACTACCGCTGCATGCAGCACGGGTCAGTCAACTTTACGAGCACTTACTTGTGAAAAGCGCAGACCAAAAGTTGTCGCCCGTAAATTCGCTGCGATTTTCCAATATGCGGGTGCTCGAAAAATGGTCCCCAAGAAGGTGAGCAAAAAAAGTAGCTCGCACCGAGAA
Organism: Anopheles cracens; assembly: GCA_002091845.1. NCBI lineage: Eukaryota > Metazoa > Arthropoda > Insecta > Diptera > Culicidae > Anopheles > Anopheles cracens. The sequence goes on along the minus strand of KZ071605.1, from coordinate 78,736 downwards.
CGCCCCCGAAGAACCCGAAAGAGAATGCCGAAAACACAAAAAACGAACCTACGATGACACCGCGGATTACACTCCGTACGGGCGAAAGGTCTGCAACGGTGTCCGTATAGTTCCCCCGGAGCGTGCCCCCGTATGTCTCGACGAAGTGCGATAATTTGAACTATAAAATTTCATATTTCGCTCGCACGCTCCCGGCACAAGACATGTTGGCCCAGGTTGGCCCGGGATGTCGGGAGGAAGCGAAAGTCTACAAAGTTTACGAGTCGTGCTTGTGAGTGTCGTGCACGAAAACAAAGCGAACTTTTCCGAGGCGTTCCGGCGGTACGGAACTCGCCCGGTCGGACCGGGTCGGTTCTTGTAGTGATATTGCGACGCAATTGAAGTGAGATATAAAATGTTGACCCAAGCGATCTTTGACTGCGGGAACAGTGGGGCTGCGGCAACGCCACGTTAGGTCATAAAATAGGAGGTCAGCATTTTCTTAAAACTTGTTTCAAAGTATTGTATTGGTCTTTTCGAAAAGTTGGGTTTTCAGTTTTTTTAAATACGAAATGCAACATGTTTAAAGGTTATTAATGTTTTGAATCTTTGCTAAACACTTCTGAAACAAATGATGATTCTTTGATTTAGTGATTCTTTAGGGGAAATGCAGATATAATATTAAAATTTTGAAACAATTCGCTTCCAAATTTTACTTTAAACATCTAACATTTCTCATAGTTCCTGCAGCAATGCTCATTCACATTCCAGCGCTTATCGAAAACAATTGTCCGAAACCGTCTTCAACTCGTCCAGCCACATATCTGCTGAGGGTTTTTGCCACAACGAAAAACAAACACTCTCAAGCTTCATCCCCCCCAAGGGTTGGTAATCGTTTCGCTTTTCGGCAGCGCAAAGTTACAATTGGTAAAAGTTTTCATCGAGTACAGTTTCTCAAAACTCATATGCTTTCACCCGGTCCAGTGTGGAGTACGGGCGAACTTCTGACACTAGCTGACCCCCGGCCTGTGGTGGTTCTCATCGGCAAGGCAGCAGATCGCAGCGGGACGGGTGGGAGGAGACCACCACCGAATTTTATGACAAATCATAAGAAGAAATTTCATGCTCTCCTCACCGGGAGCTTAATCACTGTCGGTGGCGACGGATCCGGGGAAAGTGAATATAAATCCACGTGCGCTCCCGGTGTCTTCAGCACCCGGGTTGCATCTCTCGCTTCACGCTCGCCCCATCCTCGCACGGGCACGGGCGTAAGGGCGCGCAAAACTAATAAAAAGCATCCTCAAGCAGGGTTATCCCTTCATCAAACAACAATAGCGCAACACAATGGGAAGCGAAAAATGACACTGCAACGTACACGATACACTGGTTGGCCGAAGACGGGCTTCCTCAGCGCTCGGACGTGTCCGAACGTGGGGAAAGGAAACTCATAACCATTGCAACCTCTTGCGAACATAATCTATGCAATTAAACGAATTGATGATGGTCGTAAAAAATATTGGGAACGCCGCACAATGAGCATCATGAGGCATGCGTGGCGACGTGGCGACTCCGGGACGGTCCGGGACGTGTTTGCTCGTTAAGATCCGGTAGATTTGTGCGTACTTGAAGGCGAGTCCGGGCGAGTGCGTTTTGCGCCCGTCGGTCGGTTTATGAAGTGAGGAAAATTGATATTGTTGTCCACGCCGGTGCTGATCGGACCGTGACCGTTTATCGTTTGTCTTAAGAGGTGTGCGTGTGTGTGTGTCGTATAATATTTTCGGGTTGATTTGAAAGCAGGCAGGACTAGAGCAAATGAGCAATGGTTTATGTTTACTCTGTTATGCTATGCTGTTAAGTCTTTGAGCAAACATACTTTTGTTTGGACCTAATATTGAACGGCTATTTGTTATATTCGTGTTGAGATTGTTAGTCATCTAGTTTAAAATCTTAATTAAATAACAAAAAAGTCTGAATTGCATTTTTGACAATTATTCAAGCTGACTTCAAATCTTATTGAGCAGTTTCAGGATATGCCAATAGGTAATCCGATTCTTTTATGACGAACTAAATTAAAGTTGCATCAAGCTCTAAATACACATAGTTAAAGTGAAGTTATTGCAAAAGGAAAACGCCATCTAGGGACATACATAATAAGGGATGTCTTGTCCCTACTGGATGATATTAATCAACACCAAAAATCAACGCAAAAATACCCAACTTCGGAGTTCCACCTTTCACCCGGCAGCATAAATAATGACGATATTACTTTCAATTGCCCTTTTCAAAACGAAATCACGACACCACCGAAATACACCCAATGAAAGATCCATTGCCAAGCCATCCCCTCCGCGGTGCTCTCGTTCCAATTGACATTTGAATATATCCGATAAATTAATCGAAGTGAACCCAACCCAACAAAAAAAAAGAAAAGTGCGTCCCCTAACCTAGCCGCTTCATTGCACTTTTCCGTCGCAAAGCGCAGTGCGCACCTAATAGCTCCCGCTGCAGGTACTCGAGCCGGTGATGAATGTGATAGACGCACCCCGGGAGGGATTTACCCGCAGCTCACACCGTGTTTTGGGAAATGATTTTGAGGTTCATTTGCAGAGAATGCCGTTAAAATGCAAACACATGCGTGTAAGCGGCCACCATATTGTTGTGTATTCGCTTCCTTGGTTTCCCTATCTGGTTTGCGATTTTATGCGATTTTATCCTCGCTCCGATGGGAAGGCGCATATGTGCTCAACGACCAGCAAACGTTTCCTTTCACCTAATTTGCCATTATTCAAATTGACTCGATCGACTGGACGGGAATGTGTGTGTGTGTACGAATCAATTACGGCTGTTTTCCGAGCCCGAAATCAACTATTAAAAAGATGCATACAATTCGATGAAGACAGAAAACAAGGAAGAGAGAAAGCCGATATCTGTCAGATGGTTCGAAACTCGCTGCTGAATCTTTCATTCGACATAATGGAATCACTCTAACCAATACGACCGACTCCCACAATGCCTCTTGGTGGTGAAATCACAAACATCATCGATGAATCAGATGGATTTTGTGAGGCCGCACACGGAAGACATCAAACGGAACAGACACAGCTCGGTGGGCGCACCTTTCGGCGCAATTTCTAATGCAAATTGTATTTTGTTTAAATTGAACCCACAAATCGGGAAAAGGAACACTCGACTCCCTTCGCACGGTGCGGCACAAAAGGACCTTCTTCGGAAATTCGGCACCACTCGCACCAACCCTCCCGTTATCGGTCGATCAATGTTGCTTTTAATGGCGAAATATTTGCAAACATGTGTTCCGATGCAATATGTACAATTATTGGCCCCCTTTTTTCAAGCAACCATCCCGTAATGGGCTTTGGCCCGTATCGATGTTTGGCTTTCAACTATTCCGGATCGCAGCTTGCAGCCGACCTAACGAAGGCGATTCTGTTGTCACTGCGGAAAGGGGCACGAATGTTTTGATCCTTGAAGCTTCGTGAAAAGACTCAGCATGCCGGGCAGGTACATGGCCGGGTGCCTGAAGTATCCAATTTACATGCATGTTTTCACCGATAATTTATTGAACCGTAAACGTAACGCAAGCTCCGATGGGCCGGAGGCACTGCAGGCGAGTTCTTTCGCCCCGAAAGTGACCCCTTTTGCAAAGGAGCAGATGACCCCCCTCGGATGCCGACTGCAAGGAAGGACACCGCCGGGGAGTTCTTCTGCATGCATCGCCGAGCCAGATTCGGTGATGGGTTTTCCTGCCATGGCTGCTGGAAGGATTGCAAAATCCACACGAAACCGATCCGATCTTGGGCTGCCTTTTGGCGCTTTTAATCTGGCCGAAGATTTATGACTTTTCGATGGGTAGAAGTCGATTTTTCACTCTCGGTCCCAGGACGGGTCAAACGGATTGGACTGGTCGATTCAGAGCGATCCGGTCGGCAGCGGTGCAGCTAGCGCCGATAGTTTGATAACCTTCGGGGGGGTTTTCGCTGAATATCCTAATCGATTCGATCGAAGCGTTGGAGCCACGCCGTCCTGAAGGTGGAATGGGCCTCCCAGGGGGGTAAACTTCCCGGGTTGCGGTGACGGTTCGGTGACTTTGATGTTTCAATTTAAAGTTTTTTATTGGCTATTAGGTATGCCGAACCCGGTTGGGATGTGGATGTGTTTTTTCTCTCTCTCTCTCTCTTTAAATGGGAAACGAGATGCAAATGGTTGATGATACGAGATTAAAACGCGTGAATAGCGAGACGGAGTTGCGGCTAGATAGAGTTTAGAATTCTATTGTGCGAGAAATATTCGGTAGGAAAAATAGGAGATTATTTAAAAACAAGTTCTAACATTGGAAGCAAGCTAGAAATAAAATATATTTCGAAGCGAGAAAAATCAGTACAAAAGTTTAACTTTTTGATCCAAAATCTATAATATTTAATTTTGAAAAATATATAGATTTTGCAAAAACAACAATAATAAGTTTAAAGAAAAAATTAATTATGTAACCCGCTAGTTTATTAAGATTGAAAATAAATTTGGTTAAAACATCTTACAATAATAAAAAAAACCCAATACAGCCATTTTTCTCGCTAGATATGCGAAAACATTAATAAATTATTTATTTGTGATTTATTTGTAGTGGAAGCGATGATTATATGACAGAAAAGGTTCTTCAATTGTCAATAAAACTGACTTCTCTTGCAAAACAACTGCATCTGTGTCTTTTATTATAAGTACGTCTAGTTTACAGTGACATGATAAGTATGACTTAAAGAGATATTACGCCAAATAAGTGTATAAAGCAGAAGAATACCATCCTTTGAGCTACAACACCCTAATGTAAATGGTGCAATGCCGTAGAAGGAATACAATCAAGAACTAGCAAAACGTTTAAATTCGCTTGGAAAATAAAAAAGGAAAGATTCTCTTCAACCACGATGCTGTAAAAGTGCATAATCAAGAAAACAAAAAAAATCGTAGCAACAACTCCAATCGCGGATAAATCACTCAACCTCGCAGCACCCGAATCAACACGAACAGTAAAGAAAACGAAACATTTTTTTTTCAAATTTATTGCAGCAATGCACTTTTACAGTGCACCAAACCAAACGGCTCGGAAACGAAATCCAATTAGGATGGCACGCAAGCAAAACTGGCCAAGAAGCAAAACGGTGCGCTGTAACACAACTACAACAACAACAAAAAAAAACGCGTGAAATTCTCCACCTAACCGTTTCGAACGCGGTGACGAGCGCAAATAATACGAGAAATGATTTGAGTGCAGTGCAGACAGCGAACAAAAACATCCCCGTCCCGAAAGCGTTGCACACGTTGCTCGTAAAACGGCGAACCGAACCGAAACAGCATTCCATCAGCATTCCGATGCAGCTGCAGGCGCCACTCGGTGGGGAAAATGGGTGTGAGTGTGTGCGTGTTGCACCAGGGGGGAAACCTTTTGGCTCGTAAAACTAACAATTTTATTTCCTAGCAAATTAATGAAAAAAAAAGGATCCCAGAACCCAGCGCCGTGTCGCCATCGGTGCCATCGTTTTCGAGATCAAATAAAATGAAGGAATCGTAAAGCAATCTCGTTCCGCCCCGCCCGGGACGGTCGGGACGGACTCTCCGCGGGTTTAAGGTGGACCACCAGGTCGGGGGAAGCATCCTGCTGTTCGTCGCTGTTGTCATTGCGAAATGAATGGAAATTGAGAGTGAAGAGTAGTGGCAAAACTTTGCAATCGGTATTCAATGCTTTCCAAACTGTTATTTCTAGCTCTAACTAAGGTCGGCACTCGATGGTGATGGCGATAACCGAAGGAAAGGGATTTTAAAACGATAAGGGAAAGACTGAAAAGCTGTTTTTATTATGCAAACCCAGCGCCTGCTGTTCCTTCGCGCAGACACCACTCACCTTCTCTGGCTACAGTGGTTTGCAATTGTTTAGTTGCACCCCGGGATGGGTTTGTTCCTCTTTTTTTCGTTTCTTTTTATTCTTAGCAATTATTTTTACTATTCCGGCAGCCTAGCAAACGGACAACCTTTTGGATATTGTCTAGAACCTAGATTAATTATTATAAAATACCATATATTATTCCCTATTGTGAAAAATAAACGTATTTCTTACTTTTATCATGAGTGGAGAAGTTCTTTGTTTTGGGTCAAAATTCACTTTTGAGTTAAATTATTTGTTTGTTTTTGACCTGTTTAAGAAGCATCGTTTACCCAGCTTGTCATTTTGTAGATCACTATAGATTACAAATAATTATTTTCAAAAAAAGTTTCCATATTCTTCAACTTATTTTGAAGTTCAAAGTTTAGTTTAATTTTCCATAATATTTGTCGCCCAGAAGTATCGAACGAAACCTTCTTGATCTCCTTCGAGTATGTTTAATACTTTTATGATATTTTTGATCACTTAATTCTTTGTGTGATCACAGTTATCACATTATATGAAATTATATAAAATTGATGATAATTTTAATCATCTTTCACTAATAAACCAATGCAAATCACTGTAGTGCGCACAGAAACAGAAACCCATCCTAGCTCATTCACTTGATGAAAGCATACTTTTTTCCTCATTCATTTTATTGATGGAGGAAAATTTCCACTGCCCGGCCACGGTTCGCGCCTGTGCCGGGTATTATTAAGCCATTCTTTCCCCCGGAATGCACATTGCCATTTTGCTCTCGATTCACCGGTTCCGTCGTGCAAGTGGCTGCACGGGGGGGGAGTCTGCGTTCCGTTTTTTTCTGTTGTGTGTACTCTTCACTCTCAATTTCCATTCATTTCGCAATGACAACAGCGACGAACAGCAGGATGCTTCCCCCGACCTGGTGGTCCACCTTAAACCCGCGGAGAGTCCGTCCCGACCGTCCCGGGCGGGGCGGAACGAGATTGCTTTACGATTCCTTCATTTTATTTGTATCACCATCGAGTGCCGACCTTAGTTAGAGCTAGAAATAACAGTTTGGAAAGCATTGAATACCGATTGCAAAGTTTTGCCACTGCAAAAAGGCCCCTTCAAGCGGTATTCGATCGGCAGGTCTGCAAGTGCTCTGACCAAGGCCTTATGCGTTAGTGGAGTTTCCAATGAATGATGCTCTCGACGTTCGAGTGTACAGCAATCGCAAGGATATGCCCATGACCGGATGGTACACTGGATGCTAATGAGCGTTCGCTATCGCTACAATCAAACCGAAAACTTCTGCCTGCTTCCTCTATTGTGGCGGCGAGCTGCTCCAGCGAACGTGGCGTAGCTCGTAAATTACACCTCGGAATGTGTGGCATGTGGTGCGCTCGTGTGCGGGGAAGACAGACAAGACGAGCTGCCCGAAAATACCGCTCATATTTGGCATCCGGGTGCGCTTTCCTTGATTGAAACCGGATCGGGTCGGGGGTTCCCAGGTGAAGGTGAAAGTAGAAGGCGAGAACTCGCCAGAAACGCACCAGATTGAAACCAGAAACCAGCAGCACCAGCTCCGGGATGGTTGCTGCCGTGTGCCAATGCCGTGGATTGTGATTGCATCGATTGCTTACTGAAACGGGATGTCAAGGGGAAGACACTCTCAGCCTAATTGACATGAGCATTTCTTCGGATGATAAACAACGGCGACGAGGGCAGATCAGTTTGGTGCACTGTTTTGACAGCACGTGCACACCACAATGAAGGGTGCACACATCCATGAAACAGGTGGATTTTTGTAGTTAACTTTAAGTGGAAAGTTTGCAAACATTCCTAGTTGGACACATTTTTTATGATAAAACACATTAGAACTCTGATAAAAATAAAAGGAGAAAAATATGAGTCAAAATAGAAATATATTTATTTCCTATGCATTTTCATTTTGAGAAATTGAAATATGACTACATCTGAATCTATGATAGTACAAAAAAATTGATCCAAACTTCTATGTTTTACGATGATAATTCAACCTCCTTTACCTACTTTTGGAACGAATTGAAATGGGAAATGCTATATTTAAGATAGTATAGATCATTATACAACAATAATTGCTGTGTTAGTTTCTCGAACCATAATCGAGCAAAACTGAAATTCTATCAGTGCCCTAATTGATTGCGGTGTATAAAGATAACAATTACAGACTGCTCGAACCACCACCGTCTCATTAAACGTTTCGAAATCGGTGCATCGATCATTCAATTATCGTCTATCGACATCCCCAAACAGCGCACTGTATGACGGCCCCAAAAGCTCCACCCTACCCTCCTTCAATGTTCTGTGCAGTTTGGGTGTGCCGGTGCAGAAAAGATTCAATTATTCAAATCACTCATCGCACACACACACAACCGTGCCTTCCGCCGGAAGATAAATCATACGAATGAACGCTCTAATTGCAGGGTACATTTGCACTCTGCCCAGCGAACGGGGATGCCAATCCGATGGCCGTTGCTCACCTTTGGCGTGTGTCTGTGGCTAAGATCTGGAAGATTAATTAAATTTCGAATCGTAATCCTGCCGAAAACCACCACAAGACCACTGCTACGAGCTACAGTGCGATGGAAGATAGCATCCTTGACTTGCACCGTTATTACCACGGCGGGTGTTCAGGACGGTCTGTACCGTCGGGTAACCATAGTTACGGCTGGACGCGACCGGGAACCGCAAAACTTATCCCTTTCCCGAGATTTGCCCGCGTACGCAGTAATTAAAGCGCCGCATAGTTGCGTGTTTTCACGGGGTTTTTTCTTCCTTATTTTGCAACCGGACCGGACTGGATTCGTCACTCTGTTTGCCTTTCATTAACGGGCCGGGAATTAGAATCTCAATGGGAGTTAATTTACAGCTAATTACTATCTGCTACAGTTGGCCCCGGGCACCCCGGCGCTGACGACGCGTCAGGATGGTGATGGCTATTATGGAACCGTGAGCTTTTTTTCTCTCTCACTCACTGCCGGCCATACTCCACGGGAGGTGATGGATGTCGTGCGAGATTGAGCCAATCGTTGAAATCATCATTAATAGCGCTTATTCACTGCCCAGCCACACTGACGGGCCTGACGGGCTTCCTGACCGGGGGGAGGACAAGAACAGATGAGAGTCTGTTGTGAGAGTGTGTTTTTTGTGTGTCTTTCTTCCGGTTTCGAGTCGAGCAAGCTTCTGCCGCTGATTGACTCTGGTCGCTTCCGGTTCGGAAAG
>KZ071605.1:55650-69587 GCA_002091845.1 Anopheles cracens | reverse complement strand
TGCGGAATGAAAACAAGTAGCCTCGGGGATTTTTCACATCTTTTTTTGTTGCATGCACTCAGAGTTCATCACATGCAGCTGGCCCCGACTGGAAGACTAGCATGCTAGCCTGCTAGCAGCGAGCACACGAGCCGGGTGAGTTTGAAGTGCGACATGGACATTTAAAAATTCATAAAAAATAGCTAGGGGTGCGAGGAGGTCAAATAAAAGGCTGTGCGTTATGGCGCTTGGAGGGTTTTCTGGGGTGTGCACAAGTTTTAATAGGAAAGTATGATTTTTTTTACTGTTTTATTGTTGCTATGTGTACGGCAAGAGCGTTTTTTTTACTTTTCCCGCTAACGTAGTTAGTTTACATTATGGTGTACTTCGTTTTTAAATTTGGAGCATTCTATTCGTGTAGTTAACGAAATTATCAGCGAGATAAATGAGAAAAATAGCTTGATGATAAAGTGAAACATACTTTTTGGTGAATTATAGTGTAAAATAGTTCCGATTTGAACATCATAACACCATGTGTGGATTATATGCTGAAAATTATATTATAAAAATTATCATCATCATACGCTTAGGCTAATATGATTACTAAAATTGGAAAATCCACAGTAATGTAGTCTATAGTTATTGAAAATATGTTATTATCATTCCAGAACAAATAGAAATAACATTTTTATTTGAAAAACGTTAATGTACTTCATTCTTTCTTCCACTGCAAGCATCTCATGTAATTCGATTAGAAGTTACATTCCTAGCTGACCACTGTAAAAAATTTGGCTGGTGCAAATAACGCTAAATAAAACAACGAAAAAATAACACCCACCCCCACAGCCACTTGAAAACGCCACAAAAATGAGAACCGGCATTTCGACCAGCTCAGCTCCTGAGAGAGAAAAAAAAAATCCTTGAACAGAGCCACAAAAAAAACAGTCAAAAACGGTGCCTACTCCTTGAAAGGTTGGGAAGCGCAAAAAAATAAAACGCGAGAAATGCTCACCCTCACCCGAGGAAAAAGAAGGCAAAAAAGCCTCACATAAAGCTGAAAATCTGGCTTTTCCGAGAAATAAAACAACAAGAAAACAAACGAACGCGATGATAGTACGAACGAGCTGAATAAAAAAATCAGTGTAGTAAAAAAATAAATAAAATGCCACCAACAATGCCGCTCGGAACGTGCGCCACAATCACTCCGGGCGAGTGGCGAGGCTGGTTTTTTTTTCCTCCTGTCGTTGTTGGCCATTGACTATCGCCCTCAATCGGCGGACGGTGGCACGTGGTGAGGAAACGAAAACAAAGACGTCTGTCAGGGTGAAATTATGTGCATTAGAAGTGAATGCTAGGAGTGAGGGGCGTAAAGGCGCAACGACGAAGGAAAAAATACAATCCCACACTGGCCACCGCACAAGGACGACAATGGTGACGATGTTCCGGTCGTCTCCCCCACACTGGGAGAAGGAAAAAAAAGAGAAGAAAAAAATCGAAATAAATACGTCATGCAATCGCGGATGGACGACGCAGTAACGAGATGTAATTATCAATTGGATGATGATTTTTAATTAAGTGCAAGCGTGTGCTGAGCGCGGCTTAATGACAGATTAAAGATGCTGCCAGGCTGAATTGGTGTATGGGTGTGTGTGCGTGAAGGTGCTCCCTCCACGCCGGGATGGAAAAAAAAGATGGATGGGACACAAATAGCACTGAAATTAGGCTGAATTCGCTGCCTGTGAATGAAATATATTGGGCGTAAATAATAAAACAGAGTGTCTCAACAGTTGGATGGAACGTATTTAAAAAAATCTGTTTTGAATAATTGAACTGTCTACCCAGTGCCAAGCGTCAAGGAATTTGAGGAATGTTTTTTTAAGACGTGTGGAATCTAGAATAATGTTCAGTTTTTTATACTCTAGTCTTCCAAGTTTAAATGACTGAAAAAGTGATAATTTCTTGAAGTGACTTGAAAAAGTGATAGCTTCGAACAATTGAATAACGAATAGCGTTTTTCTTTGACTTTATAGATATACAAATTCCCCGAAATAACTTCAAATTTATTTTCAGTGTTTATTCAAATTCATAATAGATTTGCTTCTATTATGTATCTCTTTTCTTTATCATCTTCTTATACGCCTTCTACTATTGTTATCATATTAACCATCCAAACGTCTGTAAAACTTGTAAAACTTGTAAAACTCTTCCAACATTGTGATTGTTGTCGGATTTAACCAAATTAAATCAACATTTAAATTCATTTTTTACACTAAGGTGATAAATTAAATTACTATTTCCACAAAAATAAATATTTTTACAATTTAATATCAAAAATCCATTCTCATTCTCATACCTCACACCTCATAGTTTCAGATGTAATTGATCAAATTTTGACTTTTTGGTATTATGTTTTCTTTAGTTGGAAATTTTTGGAAATATCCTAAACTATTGAAAATTTATAAAAAAAATGCATTACAAGCAGCAGAGATAAGGAAAAAATGTTTTTATTTACATTCTCTATACTATTACAATTTTGATCCTTACATCTATAACTCTATTTAATCGGTTCCTCTGGAATCACTGGAATCTTATAGAAAACAATCATTAGGTTGCCTGCTATTGCCTTCAGGTTGTGTTGTTCTTGCTTATCTGCGACACGTGACAATAATAAGTCTGTGCTGATACAATTTGCTTGGGAAAAGAATCGATTTACATCCACCATTCGATCTAACCAATTGTGAGCAGAATGCTTTCAGATGATGGAAATGTAAATGCCGCTCACATCGACCCCTCCCAATTGCTACACGCCAATGATAGTGTAATAGAAATAAAAACAAACTACCCACAATGGGCCATAGCGCGGCCGCCGGCAGGTCCTACTGTTGCTTCTCATTGCGGCCGGCAGCATTCCCTATTGACCTAGAAAAGCGCCCGAATGAATGGGGAAAAAATTCAAATCCCAATCGTGTGTGGGATATGAGTGAGCGTGCGATTTGAAATCTCGACACGGCGACACTGAGGGGTTGGGTTCACGCTCATCTGCATACGGAATCAATCAAATTATGCATCATTTGAGGCTTCGGCACACATTCACAACTATTTGATAAGCCTGTTTTCGTGTGTGTGCCCGTTTACGAGCGCCCTGTCGGATTGCGGGCCAAACTTTGGACTCCTTCCGGTCGTCTTCTCCCTTTCGGGGGAAAAATTACTTCCATTCCGGGGACATCATTCCGGTTTCGCACAGGAAGGAAGTGTGAGTGAGTGAAATTTTACGACCCAAGAGAATAACAGCAAAGCCCACTTACTTACTAACACACATTGTGCGCACACGAGGAGGATGAGAACTTTGGCAGTGTATTGTCAACACAAGAGAGAAAAAAAACACACACGCGAATGCATAACATTCTCCGGGACTGCCTTGGCGACAAAGAACGTTATGAACGCGCCGAGGAGTGATAGTTTTTATTTCCCCGGCATTTCGTTCCTGCCTCCAGCCTCATCGCTCAATTCCGGCCCTTCACCGGAAGGAACGGCACACGCATCGAGCTCCAGCATTGCCGTCATAAATTGCATTTTTATTTAGAAAAATAACGAACTAAAACTCAATTTAAACCGCTCCGCCGCCAAGTGAATGGGATGTGCGTTTGGCATCGAGTGGTGCGAAGCTGAGGGGCATCGAAATATTGATTCACTCACAAGAAGCGACCAATCCTTCCGTTCGTATCTCCGGCATGTGTCATTCGCATTCGAGAGAAGAGAAAAAAAACCAAACCGTGACGAGTATGTGGACACGGTTCGTTGACAAATCAGCCCCTTTTTTTTGTCGTGCGAGTGCGCGAACGCACGCGGGAAATGCAATTTGTAGTTACTCTTCCGGTAACGCACAGAATTTATATCCAGCTCCGTTCCGGCCCGCACAGTACGCACTCCGCGCGCGCGCGCGCTTCGTCGATTATTTTGAACCGATCGTCAGCGTGCACCGCGAACGTTGATGGAATATCCTTTTCCGCTCGAAAGTTTGCCGCGAAAGGGTGATTCGAGCCGAGTGGCACTTGCATTGAACGAATTCTGGCGTTCATAACGAACAGCAAAACGGGGAAAACAACCTCAACGCCACTAGCCTCAGACCCGACCGTCAATGGCGCTTCAATCACCCGCGAATGATAAGAGCGGATCGTAAATAAAAATTTCCCATTTTCGCGGAAATCAATCCGTTCGCCTGCCCGATGTTTTGTCACGGTGCGGAGATGTGGCTAGTTACGGTTCGTTTAAAATGGAAAATTCGTGTGCCATTAGGTGCGCCTTTGTGAGTGCGGCTGCCGCGGATGGCAGACGACTCAGGAATGCTTAATATGAGTAGAAGAAAAAAACCCGGTTTTCAAAAAGCATCCTAGCTGCTTCTTTTTGCTTGTTAAACAGTGTGACGACAGGTGGGGTTGTTGTGCCCACATACACTGACAGACACTTCGATTCACGGAGTACTTCCTCCCTGACGTTTCACCTTTTCCAGGGCCTACTTGATTGTCCCAACGTACCAGATGTGAATTAAATATGTATTTATTATGGATATGCAATAATAATAGATGCAACTATATTTGCCTGAATCTATTTATACAACCAAATGTAAACCATACTTAAAATTAATAAACTAACAAGACCGATTACGCATGTTTCGTAAGTTTAGTCGTATGTTTTTGAGTCTCTAATTATATCCACTGTGTCACCAATGTTTGCCATTGGTTGTCAAAATTTAGTCAGTCATGGCATACTACATATATTGGAAAGACCTATACAAAAGAGGATATCCGCAGGCAGAATCTACCATTAGCACAGTTCTCTCATGAATTTTTAGACTTTGAAATTATATGGGAAGGTTAGAAATTACTTGGCTGACACTATACTATAGTTTTGGATCAACATCCTACATATTGCACCTTCTTCTTGAATCCTTCATTGCCATAGTTACTAGTAGTTTTAAAATAGCCGACAGTTTTTAGTAGCATCGATGGAACTTGCGAACGTAATCATAACAGGTGCAGCACTAACTAAGTTTTGGAGAAAACCACTTCGAAATCAGCTCAACACAACACATTTCCACAGTGCAATACACTTGCATATTTATTTTCAAATAACTACAGTGTATGAACAGTCCCGATTCGCCCACCAAAAACACAGCTTCCTATGCCCGAGGATATATTTTGATCACATTGTAGCCTTTATGTACTGCAAAACTCAAAAGACCAAATAAAACCATACCTCTCGCCACTCGCACAAACCCGGAGATCTCGGAGAGTGGACAACAATGTGCCGCAATTTGATGCTCACCGCCGTGCAAGCGACGGTAAAACGATAAAATGCAACATTGTAGAACCGGCGCTTTTTTTGCTCTCCCTGCGTCACAGTTCTCGCCAGGACTCGTACGAACGTACCTCCCGAGTTTTTCGACGAGCTGGGAATCTGACGCGGGAAACGCTTCCCCGAAACCACGAATATAAAGCACGCTCGGAACGAAAAAGCAATCTTAAAACTAAAAACTACTTTGTAATTAAAACACTGGAAAGTTTCCGCTCTCGTGCGCAAACGTGCGGAAGCTAGCTGAGTGGGTAGAGTTTTATTTTCCAGACGATTACGCCAATAAATGTGCAGCAGTAGAAGCAGCAGCAGCAGCTAAGCCCAAGTGCCTTTGGAGCGTATTTCCGGAGAAAGAAACACTCGAAACTTTCCGTGCCGTGTTGCAGGTTGGAAGTTTATTTTAACCACAATTGAGAAGAAATTAAGAAGGGAAATTCTTTTTTTCAGATGCAGAAAAGCTCATTGAAAATTGATTTGTTGGTTGGAGAGGTACATGCAGCAAGTTAGGGGGTGCAGTGATAATATATTTTTATCACTAAAACACGTTTAAAAAATGTATTTTAAATGCATTTTAACCCAGAAACCTGCATTAGACGTATAGAATACCATACTCACTTAGAGGTTTATACTAACATCCCAAATTGGCCAACAGTTTCCGCAAAAGCTGTCATATCTATTTATACATCACAAATAATCAGAGTAATATTTCACAAGCAGTTCAAAATTGGTTGGTTAGAAACAAAAACTCGTGACTCGGAGTAGAATTAGATCTATTTACAGCTCCGACTAGCTCCTATAACACACTTTAGCTTCATTACGGAGCATATTCACGGAGCTGACACTATGTCAGTTCCTTGGAACTGACTGTTAGATTGTTGCCATGCATGTTGCAGCCGCAGCGGGAATGAAATCTAATTAAAATTTCTGACAGCTTTCCAACGTTGCCGTCCGCTTCGGGAAGTTTAACTCGCACGTGGGAATTGCACGTGCATGCAGATATGCACGTATTTGTTCAAGAAACAAAAACCAAAACAGGCACGACCTCCAAACAAGACCAATTTCGGATAAATCAGCGCCGTTCCCGTTCGCAGCGTTTGCCATTTCGGTTTCGGTTCAGTCGAGCGCAAATGCGTTTCTCACTTCGCCAAGGTAGACAAAGAGATTTTATGCTCCAGAACGCAAACAGGCGGCCCCACTCGGGCGGCGAACGTTTCGCAACCTTTAAGTGGACCTCGTACCGGTGGGGGGAGGCTGCTACTGCTGGGTGTTTACATTTCACCCGCCCGTTTGGTTCGTTGCCGAAAGTTGACTGACCTCCGCGCCTTGACGGAAGCCATTGCTTTTTATTTCCTAGACGGTCGGTCGGTATCGAACCCAATCGTTGGTTCAGCTGGTCATTGCTTTTTTCCACCTTTTCCGATCGATCTCGTCGCTACCGAGCGCACCGCGTGATGAAATGGTGAAAACCCGAAGGGACACATTCAAATGGGGTGGTGTGTGTGTGGGTGGGTGGTTATGGGGCTCTGGATACGGCTCTGCGTGCAGCACTGTCCGCTCTTTATGTCGCCCGCATTCAATTTTCACCTGTCGCCCTCCGGTTGATCCGACGCTCGTGAGCGGGAAGGACAACTTGAAGGCTGTCCTGTCTTGGAGATATTTATCCACGATGGGAAAAAGGCGTCCGAACAGTCGTTATCGGGCGTGCAGCTTCCGAAACCATCGCTTCCGTCCGTGAAGCAGGGGTCCGATGCAGGGTCGGGTTGCATGCTGTCAATTATCATTTTAATAGATTTTATGTGGCGTTCTAAGAGAAGGTTGCACCAGCTGTAGTGAGACCAACTGTGGCCACAGTTTGAGCCTGGGATGCCTTACGGGATGCCTTTTATTTATGCTGCTCGAACGAGGAAAGTAACGATATAGGATCATTTAAATTCACCGCGTGTGGATGTGGATAACGTTTCAAAATAAATTTCAAATCATCGATTGAACGTTTGAAGTGATCCTACGTCGGCAAACTATTAAATCGAATTCGTCTCACTTGTTCCTCCTGGTGGTTCATCTCTGTTTATACAGCATATAATATCATCGTTTTTCTCAGAATTGACTAGAGAATGTTCCGGAATTTTGAGCCCCACCACCAATGCATCTTAAAACAATAGTTCCGCTCTTACATTGCAGATGCTTCGAGACCAATAACTGTAAAAGCATCATTAACGAGCTGCCTAGAGCGAACCATTCCATTTTTCTCCGCTAACGAAGAGCTAACGGATGCTCGTGAGGTAAGATTGCGCCAAACTTTTGCTGTTGCCGCGAGCAGCTTGTCTGCATCACATGATTCAACTTTCGCGATGAACCGTTCATCAATATTTGCTCGCAGGAGTAAACTCTATTTGCACGAGCACTTTACTTTTAACAGAACGCTAATACGCCCTAACTTCCGGCGATGGCTTCATTTGAGTTGCACAATTTGATTTTGTTCTCTGTTACATCAAGCAGCTTTGTTCGACTCTTTGAATTGCAATTAAACGATTAGCAATCATTACGGGAAGGATTCTTAATTTCCGTGTAGAATTTCCGGTTTGTCATTTAGACCACAAAGCTTTTAATTTGCTTTTTTCAATATTTCCTAATTTCTGAATCTATCATCTAATCGTTTCTTTAATTTTCTATTTGGTATATATTTTTATAACAATTGCATTATTTATCCCTGTTTAAAAACCCAAAGTTTTCCAACACTTATACCATGAATAAATAGTAAAAAAAGAATCTTAAAATTGTTAAAACTTGTCGAAGTCTGGAAACTAGTCGTTTACAAAAGGCGTATAAACGTACAAACGTTGTCATTTCTAAAAGATGTAGCTTTACTATTTCTTTGAAACCCTCTGATTTATCTGATTTTAATAATGATTTTTAATAATTAATAATGATTTTTATTTTTTCTGCAACTCGTTTCTTTTCGATTAATTTTAATTAACTGGTCAGAATACACATTTGCATTTGCAAATGCACATTGCAGAATGCACATTTGCAGAATGCAACATTTTTTTCAGAACATTTTTTTTTCCAAATGAATCCTGAACGTAATTTCAAAACTTGCTAACTTTTATGGGGGCATGTTTAATTTAAATAATACAACATTATATTCAAGTTTATAGAAATCATTAAAATGATTGTTTAAAACAACCAGCAAAACGAAACACTTCATATTTTGAAATATTACTGCCTGGCAGATAAATTCACTGCTACAGCTTTCATCGTACTTTATGGTGAAAAACAGAAAAGTTTTGAAAAATAGGATCATTTCTAGAACAGCACGATACAATTCATACAACGATGAATACAATGAGAGTTCGTACTTGTTCGAAGAACCAATTCAAAAAACAACTCCAAATGCTGTTCTGCTCCCTGTGCTGATCAGATTTTCTAACAATACTTACCAAACAACAAATGCTCAAACAAATTTAATTATAACGAATTCGCTGCACCGAACGCTCGCTCAGCGAGCAGCAAATTTAATCAATAAAACACAAACCACCCCAAAAACCCACGCATTAACGGTGAAAGAATAACCGGCCTCCCGGATTATACTGATGATAGCAGCCTACCAAAGCCGTGTGTTATTACAGCTCAATTCCATTATTATCGGCCGGCTAAAACAAGACTCCCTGTTCGCCGCTAATCTACCCGCGCCCGGCATGTGTATGCACCGGATGGCTGCACTTACACATCCCTTCCCTGATTTCCTCCGCAACGATGGCTTCACCGGCCGTCGCCTCTTTCGAAAGCTCAATTTGGGTAGATAAACACGTGGACGCTGCTTGAATGCGCTTGAACGGTGCGTTTGTCGCGCGGGTGCGCGCCCGCGCGCGCCTGTATTTGCAGCAATCCGGCCGACGAAATCCTCGAAACAATGGGCTTCATTTACACAGCCGGTATTGATTTTTAATTTGCATTCGCTCGCTGGACATCGGCTACAGCTGCCTGCGCTCTCACGCGGGACCCGGGCCGGGAAAAAGGCGAGCGGAACTGCACAATGCACGGCCGCCCGGCCGGATGCAGCATTTTCAACCCCCTTTTGGATTCTCGTTCACCATCGGCGAAGGGTGCGCCATCGGTAAGGCCTCTTCCGGAATCCGGGGCGTTGTTGCAGAGAGCCATGTGATGGCACTTCCGACTTGCACACGCACACACACTCGCAGACGCATCTTTCCCCCGGGCGTTGTGTTCCAAACCCTGCCACCGGCCTAATGGATGCTTGTCCTGTAGGATGCCCGTCTGGGCCCGGTTGCGTCGAGGTGGCAAGCGTCGAAGGAAGCGACATGCTCGCATTATAAATTCCGGTCCATCCATGTGGATTTTCATCAGCCGCCAGCCTTGTCGCATCCTAGCTCCTGGTATCCCACCCTGCCCGCGCACAACGAACGTTTTAATGAAAATGTGCATTTTTCTGGGGCCTGGCAGGACAAATACGTCCCTTCCCGGAAGGTGCCAGCTCAAGCGACAACGTGCATAAACCACACGGACAGGCACGGATGTAGCTGCCGTTCGTTAGCCAGCCTGATGGATGTTTAAAATCCTGAGATGTGAAAGTGAAAGTGGCGTCTCTCAATCTAACCGTCCCGGCTGGTCGCTGTCTAAAGCCGGTAAGCGAAAATCTTCCCAGTCTGCTCCCCAATCTACCCAGACAGGCGAACAAGGCATACTGATACATGATTTGCATTTGAGCGATATTAATTATTTTGCCATCCGGGCCGCTACTCTTTTGAACTCCGGCCACTTGAGGCTTGAAGGCCCACCCCAGCGGGACACAGCACGGGCCTTTTCTTCTTCTGGCCATATTCCCACCGGCCAACGAACCAACGGCCGTCCGAGTTCGTTTTGCGTTCGAAACCCATCAAATCGGACCCCCGCATGGTTTGATCGCTCGCAAATAATCGTCAATTATTTACAAATTAATCACAATGACAACAATTATTCATTTGCGTGCGGTCCGACCGGCTCGTGCTCAGGCAGCAAGCGCTGCTAGGAATGGGGGAGTCGCTCATTGCACAAATTGGTGTCGTTTCGCCGGGTTCTAGGCCCCGGTTTTGGACCGTTGTTTAATCATAACTTTCGATCAGCCCACGGCAACGTGGAAATGGGATGCCCGACACGCAACGGCAACCTCGGAAGTGGGGGGGAATAATTTTGGACCACCAAAACAGTGCGCTGGACGAACGAAACTGTCACATTAAGGGCGATGACGAGTTACTTTTTTTTCGGCTGCCAGCTACGCTCTGGCGATGGGTTGGTTGGCTTGAAAAGAGAGCGGGTTTTTTTTTGTTTACATTTCCCGGGATCGTCGTTTGACCGTTTTACCGATGGAGCAGCAGGTGTCGGTGCGATCGGAGATAAAATTTAAAAGCTCCTCCGGGAGGTCGTGGTCAGGTTGATGGGGTGGGGTGGGTTTGTATTGGTCGGAAAGATAGGGTTGGCACCGTGTGAAGAAGGTCGCGCAGAAAATGGTGGATATGTCAAAGGTTCACTGGGCGGTGCGTAGAAACACTTGTGGGAGATATCATGAATTTTTCAAACTAGTGTCAATCATAGCCACGGGTTCGGGGAGGAAAAATGATACCAACAAACCTAAAAGATATAAAACTGTATTTACGGTTGTGTAGATTAGTGTTTGTCCGAACTAAGAAAGAAACCTATTACAGATTAGTATTACAGATTTTTCAGATCCTCAAAATCTGTTATACAATCCAGAACATCGCTATAACCAAATCAGTTATTTAGAGAATCCCAACAGTCTTCAAATTACAGCTTCAAATTGCATGAAGTTTACATTTTTGCAGAATTTTTAATATCTTCTATACATATTTGGAGAATAAATTCAGATTTCACTATGTGACCGCACTTGAGACGTAGCATACAAGGATCTGTAACTTATTGACTGAAATCATTGTCGTTAGCCTAAAATAAACAAACTACGGAACGGCCTGATTTATGACGACAGCGGTCATTAAGCTCAAGTGCGTAACGGAAGCAAGTATTGCGACAAGCGCGAGCATAACGTCAACTGCGCAGCCGTGAGCATAAGAACGCATAGGCGCCAACTGTCTGGCAGGAAACATAAACAACTCGGAACAAGCGCCACACGTCAAAAGAAGGTTTTGGGTTTCATCAAACGAAACGCACTGGGCGGTAGCTGGACCCAACGCCAAGTAACACCACTAAACCCTCCAGCATAGAATCAAGAGAACACAAAAGAATGCATTGTTCGCAATTTCGTCATAGGAAACGTATTGGGTGGCGTTTAGACCCATGATCAACTAACACCACTAAACCCTCCAGCATAAGATCACGAGACCACACAGAATGCAATTTCACTCCATCGTGCTCAACTAGCATATATGAACGAAATTTACCAATAAACGACATGCAAACCTAAATCCATCCTGGGTACAAGTCATCTCGGGACTCCGGTCCAAAATCTTTGATAACTCATTTCATTAGAGTCCTCGGCTAGGAACTGGTTCCGGTGAATCCAGAGAGAAGCCTAGTCGCCTGATTCAAGTAAAATCGACCATTTTCGGACCAAGAACATCCAGACGACAAATTTAGTAGAGTCCACTTCTAGGAACTGATTCCAGTTAATCCGGAAAGAAGCCTAGTCGTCTGACTTGCGTAAAGTTCCTTCCATCTTGTCGCAGTCCCAGTGGAAGCCAGCGCGAAAGGCTTCAGGATCTACCGTACCTTCGCCCGGTAGATCCAAATCGGCGGAGTTTTTCGCAAACTCCGACTTTATTACCTCGTAACATAACAGTGTCACTATTATTTTTAACGTAAACTTTTGTTGGTCGTTACTTTTTTCCAGAATACTTGATACTCATATGATATCTGATGATTGTTTGAGAGTCAGCTTTTCGATGGGATGATACCTAATTTTCAACGTGTTTTTCTATCTATTCAACGTGTTTCTCTCTGTGCTCTGCAGCTATTTCCCCTGCCTGTTATGAAACACGTCGCTAGTACACCTGCGTAACGAGAAACCGAATATCAACTCCCGGCACTCTACCACAACGTAAATGAAGGTGCATTTTTCAACTGTTTCCCAACTCTATTTGGTCTCCCCGCATTCCACCGCCATTCCCATTCGATTAGATATTTATCACTTCATAAAGCCGGCATCCGCAAATAACCTCCCTTCAAGCGGCCAGCTAATTTCGATCGAAAACCCATCCATCAACGAATCAGTTCGACGAGGTTCGGGCGAGGGTTTTCGGACATCTCTCCCCTTGTGTCTTTCATTCTCATTCTCGACGCACCGTGCCGACGCCTGTCGGACGGCTTTTAATCCTGTTTTTTTTTTTGCTCCCGGTTGCAACCCTTTTTCCCCGACATCCCGACATCGGAACTCCCAGGAGAAATCGCAAGTGATTCGCTGGAAATGTTTCCGTTTTTGTGCGAAACGTTTCAATTCCTCTGAGTGATAAATTTTGCATCAATGATGGATCACGGGCGCCGAGGAGATGTTCCGATGCCGGAGCCGGGTTTGGCCGCAGGACACGGGTCCGTGTGAGCAAACAGTGCGTTGCGTCTCGTGGATTGTCTTGGTCCGGTGGTTGCCGTGCAAAACCCGGCTCTGATTGTGTGGGTGCGGGTGACATTTATTGGATTGCGCCAATCGGGCCATCGCGGATGATGTCTCGGATTGCGGTCCGTCCTAGTCTTTTACCACTTTTCACCGGTGCTGGCGCGTGGGGAGGAAAGGGTTTTCGAAAAAGGCTAGAACGAACTGACGAACGAAGCGACGTGCGGTGAATGCGGAATTGGCGCATTTGTGTGTGTGTGTGTGTGTGTGTTTGGAACGAAATGCGAAAAGAAACCGACGACCAGCTGCGTAAGGGAAAGTGATGCGAAACGCGGCATCCGGAGGTGAATTCCGCCCGGGGGGTGCCATGCTGGGAAACTCCCAGCCCATCGGTGCGCGACCCAGCGCGCCGGGCGGTTGATGTGATTTTAGTTTCCTTTTTTCAATTTTTGCATTTTTTTATCCCCCGTTTTCTTTCGCCAACCAGTTTACAGCCGGAACAATGCAGCACGTTGATTCACTCGATACCTCGGACCAGTTAATGGCAACGATAAAATCGCATCCTCTCGCAAAAGGGCCTGCCCCCAGGGAGGGGGCAGGAGAACGAAGTCTTTGTTCTAACCGTCTCGCGCAGTGTGCTCGGGAAAAAGTTTTCCCGCTTTAAGACGGTGCACTTTTCGTCCCAGACAGCGTCCCAGTCGCCGGAAATGGATCGGAAAAGACTCGAAACAGGGCGAGGAAGCGAGTCTCGTGGCGACTTAAATTCGCCACAACCCCCCCGGCGGAACCGTTGGGCGAACGAAAATCTGCAACCAATAAAACACGTCTCGAGAAGCGAACACTCCTCGGGGCGAGTTTCGTTTTTCGTGGAACGCCGCGAACGTGGCCGACGTGCTTTATGACACACGCGGATTACGAGGAAGTTATGGGCCGTTCGCGATGGGCCATGGGAAGGCACCTGGCAAAGACACAAACACACACAGCGACGGAGCGGCCGGTGACCCCAGGAAAAAAAATCGGACCAGTTGCT
>KZ071605.1:16709-27168 GCA_002091845.1 Anopheles cracens | reverse complement strand
ATATAGAAATAAATAGCTCTCTACTGCGTTGTTTTCACGCGCGCCCCGTTCCCACTCATCACTACCTTTGCTCTCACTCGCCAGTTGTGCTTCTGTTGTCAATTGTTACTTACAGTATTGTTATCGGTTACATTGAGTTCAAATCCTTAACACCTGATCCGGTCTATAGAATGTTTTGAATGGTTGCGAATTTCTCCCGACGTATTTCCCTATGGTTTTAGAAAAATCATAATCATAACTTATACGAGAGGATCTTTCCATATTGCTTTCCAATACACAGATTTTTGCTCTCCACGCTGGCATTCAATTATCGTTCAAAATTTTACCCCATCCAATGCTTTCATGTTTTACCTGTTTCCTTATAGTTTACATGTGTTTAAACGAAAGTGCGTTATTTATAGCATGGGTGTTTGTGTGTGTGTGTTTTATTAGTTTTCTCCTAAGTTATCAATATTGTGTAATATTCCTTGCACTTTGTTGCAGCTTTGGAGTCTATTCGCTGAGTGTGTTCACCCTGAAATGTTCACGTGATTTGTGTTATCTTCTTTCGTTTACTTGTCCGATGGGTTGCATCATCGTGAGATAGTTATTAGATTCGCCTCCTGCCTTTCAGGTTCGTTAAATGTTTTGTGATTTACTTTTTTTATTACTTCCTGCTATCGTCCGGAGCCGCGCTCGCGACGCCGCAATGAGCCTATTATTAGTATTACCGTCTATTACTAAACTATGCAGAATATGGTCAGACATACCACTATTGTTACTTCAATTGTTACTTTCGTTTGCAATTTGTGTCTAATATGATATTTATCGTAAATAAATATTTCACATCACTTGCTGCCCGCCCTCCGGTCTCTGTCTCTCTGGAACGCTCTATATTCGTTTGTTGTTTTTTTTCTTCTTAACATCTTTATCATATTTTGTTGTCACATTTGTTTGAAGTCCTTTCGTTACTTCTAATACCTATCAGTATTTATTTCAAGTCTCTTTGCTTCAGTTCTGTACCGTACCGTATCTAGATTTCGTGTAAGTAAATGCTTCACAGCGGTTTGTGTTGGGGTTTTCGTGTGTCTGTCATTTGTGTGAAAGTGTGAGGTAAATTTCTGTTCCACCTACCGCGATTCTTCTTTTATTTTGTGTCACATACTTCTGCCCATTAGAAAAGACATGAAGAAAAGAAAAATGTGTATAGTTGGCTTGTGTTTCAAGAAATGGAATAGAATTCTCAGCTCCATTTATGAAACAATGTTTTGGTTGTGTATGTGTGTCGTCCGCAAGTGGCTAGAATGTGTAGTGAAAGACAAAAACTCTACCAACACTTAGTAAGTTCAATATATATATTTCAGTTAATCTACTGCTGTCTCTAGTACTGAAGAAGAAAAGGGATGAAAATATAGAACTCCACTCCGAAAGCCCTTCCAAACTCGAGCTCACCACAAGATGAGATGTATATTCCCCGCAAATGCACATTGAAACATTCAAAAATAGTGCTCCTCAGCCGTTAGGTTAGTGCAGAGTGAAGAAAATAGACAAGCCAAATCCACGACATTCTAGTGTACGCAAAGAATATCACCTTTTCGCTTGTGTTTTATTAACCGGCATTTCACATGCTCGGGAGTGCAGCTGTGGCGGTGAAATGCAAATTTTATTCTACATGACCCACATATCATTTATATTTAGTCTTTTTACGAACACTTTATTGCCGCTGATGCTGGAATCAAATAGGGAACCAGAGTGTTCTGAATTTCGTTTCGCCCTACTGTCTCACACTCTGTTATACGCGGAAAATTTAAGTTATTGATGCATTGATGAAGAAAAAAAATTCCAGTCTTCTGTATTTTTTCTATTCCTAATGATTATTTCCAAGCGATACCGAGTCACGAGATCCAAACTCCAGAGGTATCAATTTTGACATGCTGATACACCTACTTCCGTAATGTCCAGACCTTTTACGGAAACGGGCCATCAGTTTTGCTAGATCGCGTTTTGTTCTCTGTCATTATGTTTTATTTTCACTATGGTCGAACAGTTCCACCATCAGGTGAAATCGGCGGTTTCACCTGACGCTGGTCCGTGTGAAGTCTATTTGCTTAGTTGTATATTTCATTTAAATACCTCACGTAGGAAGCCAATCTCGCACCTAAACATGTTTCTGGCAAGCAAAACAGGAAGGACACGTTAAGGACGTTACACACACTGAACGCTAAGATGGAACTGGGGCACGGAAAAGGTACATGCATACGTAAAAGTTTTGTAACGATTTAGTCAGTTGTCGTTTTTTTTTTTCCTGACGCTGGTCCGTGTGAAGTCTATTTGCTTAGTTGTATATTTCATTTAAATACCTCACGTAGGAAGCCAATCTCGCACCCAAACATGTTTCTGGCAAGCAAAACAGGAAGGACACGTTAAGGACGTTACACACACTGAACGGTAAGATGGAACTGGGGCACGGAAAAGGTACATGCATACGTAAAAGTTTTGTAACGATTTAGTCAGTTGTCGTTTTTTTTTGGAAACGGTTTTTGTTCCACGAAGAGCGTGTGTTAGAGAGCAGCGAGTGCCTTGTGAAGCAGAAAAATTAACCTTTTGCGAGGCGCCATGTTTTGTTTGTCTTATTGAGAAGTCATCAAAGCAGATTTCACTCGATTTGGTCCGCTTACCAGCTCTATATGTTCGTTCATTCCAGAGCACACAACAACTCGTTGCTGAGTGACGTTTGGCTTTATGCCCCCCTCTCTCTGTCAATATTCTTCTTGTTTTCCCCTCTCGCCGTTGGACCATTATAATCGTGTTACTTTTTCGATTTTAAAAATACAAAATGGTGAATATTGAAGAAGGTTTCGATTTGGAATTGGTTAAAAGTAATCGATAAATCGATAAGCGGTTTGGAAAATTTAGTGTTAGTCTCATGATTATTCGCAAAAATTGATTTATCTGGTCGAATTGTTCTCGCCTAATTTCGCAACGCATGTCCGGCAAAACGCGTAAAGGATTTGCAGGATATTTCTCGGTAGTACAATATTTACTCGGCTTGTAACGTCTAGGCTGTAGGTTCCCACAATTGAATATCAATTAATCTAATAATATTTATTATACCTGTTCGTTTCATCATCATCGGTTCCATCATGTCAAAAAATGGCAGTTTAAGAATTATTGATTTGATTTAGGTTCTCTTCTATTGCCGAGTTTTTTTTTGTTGCTTTTGTCACATATTTACCACCCAAACGAGCAAACAATCTACACACACATGCGTGCACTTTACACGCATGATAGCATAACTAAACGCACTTAACACGTTGCAGAGCGCGGCTTTCCGAGCAGGTCTAATCTGGCAAGAGAATCTTTTACTTGTATTTCAATCATGTGTCTTCAAATGGTAATATCACATGTCTCATGTAAACTCCTCTCTTTAAGGGTGTTTAGTCGTGTGTCATAAACGCTTTATATACGTGCTCACGTTATTCTTATTATGTTACCCATTTGCAGTGCAGTTGAGCCGTCGGATGTTGGTAATGGTGTCCGGGCCGGGTGAGCCTGTGGCTTGCCGTATCTTTAATTTAATTTCTCGTCGAATAAAAATGCCGATTAGAATACTTAATCACTCACTTCTCACGCAGTTAACATTTGTTTTGCTGAACAAATATTTTCATTCATGTTCGTCTTATATTATTTAAGAAGATTTATTTGTTATGGTGTGTGGTCCTTACCGCCACTAGATCGATCTAGTCAATCTTGGCTCAAAACTCAATCAAAACAAAACAGTTGCCCTTCATCAAGCAGAGCTCCACAAATCCATTCCAGTGGAGATGAACGTGCAACAAAAAATATCAAACAAGACAATCATAGTAAAGAAAACAAACTTACAGGATACTCCCCATTAGTAAAGGGACAGGAGCATATGAAATGGACTAAGAACAAATGGTACTAGTTTATATTTGATTTAATTTGTACTTCAAGCATGTGTCTATTTGTCTCATCCGCTTCCTCTCTGTCGACTTCTGATTCTCTGTTGCTGTCTATTCCTATGCAACCTTCGAGCAAACACATAGTAAAAGTGGCATACGAAATGGCGGACATGCTGCAACTTCAACAACCCGCCGCTTTCGCACAAACTCTCTCACCTCGCGCAGAATATATAGTCATTGTATTCCGCAAAAAGTAAAATCGGATGAGGTGTGTTGTAAAATATAGAACGCAGCCTCACGACTCCCTTTCGTTTCTCGGTGTTCTAGCCGTCCGTAAGGAGAAAGAGAGAGAGTGAACTATGAGGAAAAGCCAGATAAACAATAGACATAAGAGAGAGAAAACAAATTGTCCTAGAACAAGCAAAGAAAATTCCGCTATCGCTGCGCACCCACACACACATACACACTCGAGAAAGTATGTTAGTCTAGTAGTGATCTGTGTACATTACATCTACGCTATCTCTCTGACTCCTAGAAGAACCGGGATAGAAATTTGAGTTGGTTTAACGTTAATTATCGTTTAAGCCTCCCGCCGGCTCATGTTCGGGGTCGGGGTTCTCTCATCTACATTAACAAATCGAGGAGTTTGTTTTTAATATTGCGTCACTCACATGCGTCTTGTTCGATTAGTTTTACCTGAGAGCTAAGTTTGTTTTTTATTATTACCACCTTCTTCCCAACATCGATATTGCGCGAATGCGATTCTCTCCCTCCTGGATGGGCTCTGTGATGCCTTGAAATGTACGGTAGGGTAGAGGAAACGAATCAGTAACATTGCTTTATTGTAAGTGTCTGTTCATCGGTAGGCCAGTGTCTGTCTCGCTCCCTGCATTTGCCTCTCTCTCACGCTATTTGTTGTGTGTGTTTGTGTTTTGTAGTTGCTGCTGCACGTTGAGGTATATATTGGTGGCAAGTGTAAATTTGTGTTTCGTTTCGTTTCCGTCCAGATAAGCAAAACTTCCTACAAGCAGAATTGCAGAGGTTGTAAATGGCATCAAATATGCATGGGTACTGCACAAGATAAGTCTCCATTTTGTTTCATATCGGCAACACTACCACCTTTTGTACAAAAGTTGAGGTTCAATGCGTTTTTGTTGTTTGTTGTTGTTTCGTTTGTTGTGATTCAATCTCTCTTCGCGAGCAGTGACGGTATTTACGGTAAGGTAAGTGATATTCTACTGCACTATACACATCACACTTCTACTTGTTCAAAATTGTCTATATAAATTTGTCGCCAAAGAACTGGAGGGTGAGACGGGACACTTCCCGGTTGCTTGCAGCAATGTTTGGCTAGTGTTTTCTGGATTTGCTTCGAAAAAGATTCTTTGTTTGGCTGCATTTTTCAATGCACTGATTATTCCTGTGTAGTAAAAGGTGGCGGTGTGTGCATTTGTTGCTTCTTACTTAAAGCATACGTTAGTCGTTCTCACTTCGCCTACCATTGTATCCCTTCTTAACAGCTGTAATAACAGAGAAATGGAAGTGACTGCTGTACTCAAACCGACTTCTCCAACAAAATTTGTATCGAACAAATCAATATGCGTTAAACAATTAAACTAAAACACTTTCTATCGTGTCGCGTAGCTAGTTATTTGGATAGAATTGATTGAAAATCATGTGACAAGTAACAGAAACATTTCTTACACATCTCTCGTTAGGAATCGGGAAAGGTTGTGCGCACATCCTTTCCGAACGGTGTTCTCTTACTTTAAAAATGTTGAATTTTCTAGTTGTTCAATTAGTGAACGTACGTTACTTCTTAATGGTTAATGTCGTTTAGAGGCTACTAGATTCAAGAGCGAGAAATCGTCGTAATCATGTTTCTTTTTACAACAGCTACTTGCTTATCCCATCAGACTGCGAGGGTACGTCGAAAGGAAGCTAAACTTAAACTCAAAGTGCGATTATAGTTGACAGTGTTAAGAGTTCGTGTGTTATTTCCATTCGTGATTCCCAGATAACATGTATGGTTTACTTCTGCCGCCTCCTGCTCTAACAATAATACCCGTATTCTCCTCCAGTGGATCGCGCGCAGTCGTATTTGTACGTGTTGCCATCAGATGATCTGAGTTGTAGTAGTATAAAGCGTACCTCCCCCCTCATTGCCGCTTGCCACCGTGCGCTCGGCGAGAGAGGTGTAGACGCCTCGATTGATTTGTTTTTTTTTTCATTACATTTATTTAGTTAAAATTTTTTAAAACATAAAATTAACACAATCGATATTAATTTATGTATTGAACTGCTGGCAGACCGACCCACTGGAGGCAATACGGGCGCGGATCATCGATCGGGTATAGTCAATGCGAGATGAGCGCGACTGCGACTCCAAATTCTGCCTCTCTTGACGAAGGACAGCGATAGGAGACAGCGACAGCATGATAAATCGAACTATTGAAGCTAATTAAACTACTTACACGCATCGATTGGGGGGAAACATTAGCTTTACCGCCATCTTGTTTCTCTTAGTTGTTTTCCTTTAGGTAGATTACGAATACGCTGATAACGAAATGGGTTAATTCCGTGCTCCTATTTTAGTTCTGGATATTTTGCTTGTCAAACTGGTATTAAGAAACTATGCTTCACTCACTTAACAAGGATATGTTGCAACAAACAGCTCTCCCCACTTAGTGACGCGGCGTTCGTTCCGTACCTCCTACAGCGCACACTTGCCGAGGATGTCCATTGGAACTGCCTTTTGTGTTTCCCTTATACCCTAGTCCTTGTTAAACAACCAAGACTTGTGTGTGTCTGTTTAGAATCAATTCATGTCTTGCAATTCTAAACGTTATTTACATGCAAATGCGCAAAGTAAAACAAAAAAAAACTATCGAAAATAGTTAATAGCATGTTGTTAAGAGACAACGCAAATGCAATAGTGCTTCCTACGTGACTGTGTTCATTCCAATTGGCTATACGCTGTGGTACTATGCGATGATTTAGTCGAACATAAATTTTGAGTGATCCAATTATTGCTCGGAAAAATTTGACAAAATGTGGTCGTCTGGTCTTTGGGAAGTACGGTGTGTATTCGATTCTATAATCGGCATTTTTAATTCGTTCGAGAAATTTTATGACACAGAAAGAGACAGTCAGTGAAGCCCGGAGACAGGCTGCGTCGATTGTTCTTGTGGTGGGGAGTTATCCTCTTTCCAATCCAATCAAACCCTACAGCACGCGAGTTGCGAGATTTCTCTTATCCTAAGGTCTACATACACACGTCGATAAAAAGTATGCCTATTAAGTCCTGTGACAGCGATGGGTTTCGTAAATACATCCATGTTTTTCCACAGAAATTTGCTCATCATTCTAAAGCCAAAATCACATCAATTTGCACAAATTGCTCGTATAAAATGGTTCGATGACAGGGAAATAGTATCGTATCGGTTAGCAGACAAGAAAGTGAAGGATCCAACGTCCTGCAATGTACCGCTGAGCGTGGAAAAATGAATTGCTTAAGAATGCGATTGTAAAGTGGTTCATCAATCAGTCCTTTCTGGTTCACTGGTATTATTACTATGTGTTCGTTTCGTTTTGCTTGGTATTGTTGCTTGTTTTGTTTTTCGTTTTGGCATGTTTCTCTTTTTCCGAGCATTTACGTTTGGGCCAATTTGAACACCGTGAGCGCGCGACCAAGACCGTTTCGCCCGTCGTCCGTCGGCGGCACGCGGTGCACAAATTGGGCCAGAATTTTGATTTTACAGTCTAATCGGGGGTGTGTTTGTTTTGCTTTCTACACACCCTTTTTCGATTCGTCGCCGCTCTCGTTTACACAATCGTTGACGACACAGTACCATAGTGTATTGTTTGCTGCTTGCTTGTATATTCCCATCCCAAAATATCTCAAAACACCGAGCAACCGAGCGCTTACTATTCTAGCATCAGGACCTCACGGTCCAGAAAAAAGAACAACACAAAAATACGAAGTTTTTAAAACTCGCCTCTAAAAATGCGTCGAAAAAGGAACATCGTCCAAACGTAATCACCGCTAAGGAAATAGCTTTCGATCACTGGTGGTGCACCCACCACCACCCCCGCCGGTTTGTGTGGGTCCCTTTTCTTCCTCTTTCTCTCTCTTATATTTCACATGCCTCAGTTATGTAGTACGCGTCTGCCCCCCGTTGATCACAAGATGCTTTTTTGTCATTTAATGCCGTAGAAAGAAGTTCGTATGCCGTCGCACCCTAGACGATCGACAATCTTCTCAAATTCGAGAATTTAATAGGTGAATTTTGCATCTAAACTCTGTGACGTTTTGACGCGAATTCAGATTTTATCACACGCTACACATACATACGCACACAATGTACAGGTGTGTTTAAGGTTACATCCACGTAGAGAAGGAAAAGAACAGTTGCACGAACGAGCAATGCAAAATGCATACACAAATCCACATCATATAGATTCATGTAAAACAGGTATATTAATTTATACGTACAAAAAACACACACACACTTAGGATATCCATATTCCGAGTCAGCGTCAGCTCACAGTGTGTTCTCGGGATGCTAGCGAAAAACAAACATTAAGCGCGCTAGCACACACGAACATTCTCTGTTCCATGCACGCCTATCATCATTCATTCAAAAATGGAGGGGATGGAGTTTCTGCCCGTGCTTTTATAAGACACAGCGCTCTCCTACCCCGTGCGCATTCATACATATTGCTTTCTAATCGTTCACTGCATCGTACGCTATTTACAAGTAAAAATGTGCCTCAATAGTAGGTAATGGTTATGGTTTAAAGGAGACTATTATTCACTTCAGCTTATCAACTAGACTCTTAACCGCTAACACGCGTGGTGGTGTTGTTGCGAAACTTAACTAATCCTTTCCAATTGCTTTTCGCGCGTGAACTCAACCCACCGCTCCGGATGATGCTGCTAAAAGTTAGATTCCCTCCTGCACAGTGTGCGGTTAGGAGCTACAATATACAGTGTGGAGTGGGATTGAGTTCACTGCATTTCCGCAAACCCATTCCGCGCTACCGCTCACAGTTTGACAGTATGATTTGTTCCTTGTAATTACACTTCCACTCCCTCGAAACGTCGTGATTTTCTTCGTCCTTCTTCCTCATTGATTGTGTGCATTCATCGAAACGCAATTCCTAACCTCGTGGTAAAGACTAACAGAAGAGTGGTCCAGCAGCATCTAGCGTACGCAGCCGATAGAGGATGATGCGCGATCGCTAATGGCCAGTAAATCGTACCCTGCGCCACGCTCGAGCCGCTGGACGGATAGACCAGTCCCTGAGGTTACGAAGTACATACAAACTAAGGAAACAATAAAATAATTGTTTTGGTTTTTATTTTGCCTTGTTTTTCTTAACTTCGTAGACTAAGAGCTTACAGATAAGAAGCCCGCTAGGATTAAATGCTAACTCCCCCTCCGCCCGGAACCCGGGGTATATGTTTACACACACACACGTCAATTGCTGCAGCTGCAGTAATGGGTGCAGAGCGGTGGTAGATGTCGCTGCTTAACGTACTGTTACAATACACATAAACGTATAGCTTTGTTTATGCTTGTTATCCCTACTGTTGCCACGTTTTACTGAGTTCTTATTCGAATGTTTACATTTCGTTACGGTTAGAGCTTAAAGTTACGCAAAAAAAAAACAAACGATCATTTTTTGCGATTTAGTTTAAATATTCTCCTTCCCTGCTTGAATGACGAGGGAGCGAACCGATACTGAAACAATACAATCAATGTCACATTTCACTTACAACTTCTTCTATCAAAGCAATTAACTACATGGTATAAACGCTGATGAACGACTGCTTTCGGTCGCAAGATATACGTTGTTACTAAAATAAACGCAAAAAATGTAAATAGTTTTCGATAACCAACAGAACATTCGTCTCCGAAAAAAAGATTTCTATAGCAGTGCAAAAATATAAAAAAAACAATAAAGAAACTAAACAATCCAACGAACAACTTGTGAATTCATTACTATATCGTCAAAAAATGGAAAAGAAAATGGTTCCGAGAAACAAGACCCATAAAAGTATAACTAAATAACAAAATTGCTCTAAAACAGTGACTCAAACTCTCACTTGTGGGCAGCAAAAAGAAACTGGAGACGGTAAAACAATAATCAAAACAAAATGTGAAACCAGTTAAGGGAAACAAAAAATAAAACAAATTGTCTAATTAAATATATTGAGATAACTCATGACGTCTTCCGAAAGCATTGTCATGGACGAAATGTTGTGGTTGTTGTTGTTGTTGTTGTTGTTGGCGGCAGTGGTCACGTCAAGTTTATCTGTGCCACCTACCCCAACAGTACATGCGTCGGCGGCGATACTGGAGGGCAAGTAGGTGGTATTATTGTTGCCACCAGTGCGTAACGATCGTAGCACGCTTATGTTGCTACCATCGCCCATTGCGTTACCCGCACCAACACCGCCGCCACCGGCCGTTGACCAGGGCGTCTGTATCCAAAGGGAACTAAGCTTTGGTGTAGTATCGATCGGCTCGCCGCAGCCACCCAGCGATTCC
>KZ071601.1:286999-305585 GCA_002091845.1 Anopheles cracens | reverse complement strand
AAGTAATTCCTTGTCGGGATTAAAGTGCGCCATATAGCGAGTTTTGTTCAATCGGCTCTATAGCAGACTACAAGCCTACAAACAAGTGATATTTCGTAAGCTCCATTCGATTTCTTCCGTCGCCTTCGGATTCGCCTGTCGAGCGTCGTCCAACGCCGCGGCGCGGTTGGATAGTGTTCCTGTTGCTCGCGATTTGCATTTTCAATTATATTTTTTCACATTATTTCGCGCATTCGCTCAATCAAGAATTTAGTCCGAGCGCGAACGGATAGGCGCGCGCGCGCGCGCGCTTGTGTGTCGCATTGGCAATGGCACAAGGTGGAAACATAAAAATCTAAGGCATACCCCCGCGAAAGGTGCGTCATAAAACTGCTCAACCGTTGCCGAAGCCGCTCCGGCCTGCACCGGATCGCGCCCCAACCGTTCCGAGGTTCCGCTCCGTACCGCCTGCGAACGAAGCCGTGTCTTTGTTCTGCTGCTCGCCAAGGAATGCGTTCGCCGTGCGCGATGAAGCTATACCCATCGGCATCCATAACTTTATGACACGCAGCACAAAACATGCCCACGATGCAAATCGATTCGCCGGTGTGATTGGTGCGCCGGGTGATTCGATGCATCGGCAACATAACCCTGCCCTTCACACTCGCGCCGAGGGCCATTCCCGGCCTCATATCGATCGTGATGAACCGGGCACACAAATCGTTAATACGCGCAAACAAAAACTAAACTATAACATTTCCTTGTACCGAACCGGCAGCCATTAGCCGGTTCGTTCTTCCTCAAACAGCACGCGAAACGGCCGGCAGCCTGCTGGCCACGCTCTGCACTAATCTCTTCCACGTTGACCATGGAGCCAAGGAATGGCCGAGCTGTACTGCAGCGCTTGAAACAAAACAAAAAAACAGCGGGTCAAGCGCTCCAAAAACAGCTACTAGCCACCGGCGCGGTAATGATCGCTAAACACTTCATAAACACGGTGGGGAAAATATGAGTGAGGGGTTTTTTTCTATTTCTGTGTGTGTGTCTGTCAAGACCTGAAAGGATCACTTCCGAGAGGAACACAAAAAGAAAAGGAAACGGCAGCATGAGTCGACCGAAGGAAAAAATGCCCCTCCGACAGCCCCTTTTATGGGAAATTTCAAGGGCAACTAAGTATTTTGCAGTAGACAAAAAGATAGTATACTAAAAAGCGACCGTGTCCTAAACCAAACACAGGGCGAAAGGCGAATTGTGAAAGGAACCTATCCCTGCCGTTGTTATGCCGTACCCCGATCAGCTTTAGCCAGGGTCAGTGTAGCGGATTAAGTAGTTCTTAAGCTACGGGGGGAGGGAAAACGAAATATTTCGCAAAAAATACCTTCCCGTTGCCTAAACAAAACGCGCCTTCTACAAAACTCCTGTGTGTGTGTGTGTGGGAAGGAATTCCTTGTGGGGATTAAAGTGCGCCATATAGCGAGTTTTGTTCAATCGGCTCTATAGCAGACTACAAGCCTACAAACAAGTGATATTTCGGCAACATTCGGTTGCATCAGCTTATCCTAAACGAGTTCAACATCCTCCGGTGCGCACTACGCACGATCAATCAAAAAAGTTCGTTCGACTTCCTTCTTCGGTTCCCGATCCCCGTCAGCGGCACGCTCTGTGGCCCGGCTTTGACAAGTGCTCAAGGAACCGACCGGAATCTTGTTATCCTCAACTGCGTTAGCGTTGTCCCTCTAACTGCCAGCGCCGCTCCAAACGGACGGGCCCCGCGCACGCAATGTTATTTATGATTGGCTAGATTCTTTGCTTTTTTCACCCTCTCCCCTCTCCTTCTTCCCTCTCTTCCACACACACACAGAAAAATCTCGACCCGAGAACAAAAACTCGCTCGGCACGTGCCCATGATTAACATTTTGACCATTACCTGGGTGGATTAATGGGTTGAAACCCACTCGCATGGCGTACGCTTCCCATGTTTAGGCGACGCACCGCGACGCAGGCGCGGATTGGAAAAGTATTGGAACCGGTGGAGCAACAGAAGAAAAAAAAACACAGCAAACGCATGAATTTTTAATCGCGTTTGGAGCGCTATCGCGTTCCATCTGGCCGTCGTCTCCTTACAAATGCAGCCAGATCGTTCGTTGTCGAATAAAATATAAATATATTATTACAGTTATTATTTCACCATCACGGTGCTAATTATCTCAAGGGCTTCTTTTTTTATTCTCGTATAGAAAATTAAAAAAAAAATCCTCGCAAGAAAATATGGTGTAAATGAATGTCACATATAATGTAGCAAAGGTCGCCTACGCTTCATGAAAATGCATTTTAGATACCGCGGGCAAGATTGTCTCCTACCGCACGTCCACACGGCCCATTCACGACCTGGATTCACGGGGACTGGCGCGCGGTGAAGTTGATCTAATAACAGCATGTCGCTGCAGAACCATGTTCGCCTGATAAAAGTTCGATAACTTCACGCGTGAACCGGATTCCGAGTATCCGAGTTGTTTGGTTTATGTTGTCTATTGGATGCAATGTAAAAATGTCAAAAACATCATATTACATAAAATAGACAAACCGATAGGTGGAATTTGGTAAGTGATTATTTTATGTGTGAAGAAGGTGTCTTAATAGTGTTTAGTCGTACGTGAAGATAGGTTAAACAATCGTTTACCGGCATGTTTTTGGAATGGTCATTTCCTTGGAATGGTTACAGTGCTACAGCGTTTAGTGTTAACTTGGTTCTCAGTTCTCAGGGCATAAATCTCATAAAAATCGGATGCTTTTGTACGATGTTTTTAGGCTTCCTTTACCTATTTATCTAGATTTTTGTTTTCATATCGTAAATTGAGATTATAAACTAAGGCGGTTCATGATATACGTACTAGCCCTACTAATGGAAGAAAAACTCCACTATATGTCTATGTCTACCGCTCTGGCTACCGTCGAGTTGATTATTCCCGTACCAGGATAGTTCTTCCAGTTGAGATTCTAACCTACATTCAGTTGTTTGTAACACCGTGCGATGGCGCACCTGTCCATTAGATCCAGTACAGTCTAGAAAAGTGCGTTCAGCTGAGATTTAAACCCACATCTCGTTGTTTGTACGAGCATGCGATTGTTCACCTATCAATACGATCGCCTCAATAGAATTCATATCACGATAGACCTAGGTTTGTTTCAATGATGTAAAAATCAATGTGTACCATAATGAGATAAAATTCATAACAAAACTGAGTTATTCTGAATTGAACTTTCAGGATGAAAGTTGAACTTTCTGAATTGAAGAACTGAATTGAACTTTCAGGTCGCGTGTACTTACCTAGTTACTTAGTTATGATTAGGTGGAGAAGATGAGAGCAGTCCCCTTATAAGTTTTTGTAACGCTAAATTATAAACTGTAGAACATAATTCAAAATGTTGAAAAACTGAAAAACGATTCGTGAAGGTCCGGAATGTTCCAAATTCGTGCTGTCTTTAAAATGATCTCATCTCAATACAGTATGGGAACACATTTCCAACAAAACGGTAAGAAATTAATTTAGTACAAGGGCAATTGATGCCACCCAAGCACTTTTACAAACGCCTTGGATGTAGAGGTATTTCATGGACCTGTAGAAATATAATCGAACTGTGCATTACAACTCAGTTTCTTCAATGTAATAAAAGCTTTGATTTCAGCTTAAGCTATTATATCCTGCAGCCGCTTGTTATAAAGAACCTTATTGAAACCTAAGGTCTTAGTGATGGTAGTGTTTAGCTTGATAGTCAAATATATCACACATACTTATTACATGATCTTAAGCTACACACTAACGATAGCACTATATAGTGATTTGAATAAATTCAGTGAGCAGCCAAGGAAGACGGTGCTAATTGAAAGTTGTTCAGTGTATTACAAGTAGATCGGAATGTAGTATTCGATTCAAAACGGGTGTATACTCACAAATCTCACACCACAGGCACACAA
The DNA here is from genome assembly GCA_002091845.1 of Anopheles cracens. Lineage (NCBI taxonomy): Eukaryota > Metazoa > Arthropoda > Insecta > Diptera > Culicidae > Anopheles > Anopheles cracens. The sequence continues at coordinate 301,630 of KZ071601.1, read as the reverse complement.
AACTTGCGTTAATTTACTACTTTATAATTTTAAGTTCAAGTACGGAACGATTGAAATCGATTAATAGTGACGTTTATCCCCCACCAAATGGGCCATCCGCTCCATCCGAGCGCCGCCACATGATTAAGGTACACGTATTCGGATTTAACACAGCCCCCAAAAGACGGCAGGACTGCCACTCTCCCGCCGAGCCAGCCAGCATCAATCCTCCTATTGGTCGCCAAGGTTGCCGACGGCATTTCGCTGCATACCGAACGCGGTATGGCCCAAACTGCAGAGATAGTCCCCGGTGAAGGTACGCACGAGCACGAGCACGCGGCCGGCCGTGTACTTGCACTTTGGAGGCAGCGAGACCTTGGACCAACCTCCGATCCCACTCTCGACCGAGCGACCGACACTTCCACAGGGAAGCGGCGGCGATCTTCATCCGCTAGGATCGCTTAGTTCCGGACGAGAGCAAACACCGAGCGAGACCGCCTGCATGCATGCGCTGGCATTTTGCCGTTCATCTTTGGACGCGCAGGGAATGGGATGTTCATTTATCAACTGGTTTGCTGTGGTGGTCCCAGCCGCACGGGACAGCGAAGCTGCTGGATGGATGGAGCAGAACAAAAAAACCCGAACGGAACAGGCATTCCATTAGTATTCGCGGTTCATTAATTTTGTGCCGGTACTATTCTGGAAGCGAAACGACACCGAGGCAGGTGAGAATTTGCCTTATGGGTAACGATTGGAATCGCGGCCGCTTCTGGACGACCGGGGACACCGAATTCCCGGACATCAAATGTAAATCGATTTCCGCTAAGCAAATGGGAGCAGTCTAGTGCGATAAAAAATAACAAGGCGCACCGGGCGTCTGCTTCTGATTTGAATACATGTATTGTATTAGTGTAATTCTACCATTTACTCGTACAAGCGGGCTATACGCACGACCGAGAAGAGAAGCACACGCAGAAGAGAAAGAAAAAGACAACAGTCGACCTCGAATCTTTTCCGACCAGGGTGAATACCGGACTGGTGCGTGTATTGAAAGTAGGCGATTGGAATATGTTCTAAATCCGAGCGGGGAATACGTAAACGCCCGCTTACGGCCGCGCAATTCATTAGCATCCCCTCTGGAAGCTTCCACACCTGGCCGGGGATGGAGGTTGCAACAGTTTTTTTGTCATGACTTTGTATCTCTGACACTCTCTGACGCACCTGACGCCGTCGGGTGGAAGGATCCGCGCGGATGTGTGGGTGCGCTTGTCAGTCTAACCTCCCGGCACCGGAGCAACCGGCCCAACCTATCCGGTCGGAATATCGTTGCCAAAAAAGTGACTTCCCACAACGGTAGCGTGTGGTCAGTTTTCGTAAACTACAAAAACGAACTATCCGGTTACGCGCAACGCAAAGTGTCCTGCAGTGGGACGTGTCTTACGCGCTGATTGCTGTCTCCTGTTGCTGCAAACGTTAACTCCCCCCAGGACAACAGCAGCAGCGGTGCAAGCACGACGAGCAGAAAAGGAAAACTTCACGTAAGCAAGCCAGTTTACGCATTCTTTGAACGCACAACGGTTTTTTAACGCCTACTTAGTTGCCAAGTGAAAAGTGAACGAGACATTTTGGGTTTCTAAATGTTGTGAAGACAATACTCATCGAAATGTAGAATGTTTCTCGCGGGGTTGCTGCAAACGTTAACTCCCCCCAGGACAACAGCAGCAGCGGTGCAAGCACGACGAGCAGAAAAGGAAAACTTCACGTAAGCAAGCCAGTTTACGCATTCTTTGAACGCACAACGGTTTTTTAACGCCTACTTAGTTGCCAAGTGAAAAGTGAACGTGACATTTTGAGTTTCTAAATGTTGTAAAGACAATACTCATCGAAACGTAGAGTGTTTCTCGCGGGGAAAAAACACGCGGAATATTTATTTCAAAAAAATACATTTAAAAAAAATTAAAGCAATGAAATTTGAAAAAAAAAATGTTTTGTCGATATATTTCTACAAAAATTTCGTAAAATAGCGCCCAAACAATCAGTTTAACGATCACGTTTGCATCGATTCACTCAAAATGAAACACAGTGTGCGGAAACTTACAGCTCGCCATTCAAAGTATTTGTTGTTTTTTTTTGCCAATGATCCTGCTGTGAGATACCAAAAGTTTAGAACCAAAACAAACCTTTAAATCCAGCGAGATATATCGCTCCACTCCGTATGAGCCTCAGCAGAAGGTTATAAATATTCAACACCGCTGTGGAAGCTACGTTCACGGAAAGAATGATGGACTTTCAAAATATCTAAATATTTGACATTAACATAAACGTGCAAGATCGTATTTCGCGAACACAGCCGAGTACAAGATCGCACCTGTTGGGAATTTCCAGGTCAATGGGCAGATCAGGCTTTATTTGCAGGCTTTATGAGTGCAGTGGTGTGATGGTTATGCTTTCAAGTTTTATGTTTGGAAAAAACCCCAACTTGATTTATATCTCGTATCGTTCTGGAAGGTTCTGATCGTCAACATTCAAACGAGCGTGGCAAATTTGAACATCCATTTGGTAGGAAAATTTATGAACGCTTCCATGTCAAGTTGTCCGCAAGCTGAAAGAAATCCGCACGCCAGCACAATAAACAGCGCTGAAATCGATCGTGCAATAAATCAAGGGCACCGGTGGCGTAGCTGCCACTTACGCAAAGTTTGAATTGAATCAGCTTCAGCGGGCTCTGGCAGGTAAGACCCGTGGCTGTCAGTAGGCCCGATGTCGAGTGACAACTTCACTTGTCATCCCCGCCCCAACGGGCGTCATACGCACCGACCTATGGCCAACGTGTGTTGCCCAGTTGTTTGCCTGCGACACGGCCCCATCTGCTCGAACCGAATCGGGCCGAGAATGTGTGAAACGCGCCTTTGCGTGTCGCCACACTCGGTGCCGATCAATAGCGGCTATTTGAAATGCAAAGCATTTTTTAATTGTTTAATTATCGATCGCCCGGTGCGCGCGCGCGATGATCTGCGCGTTACGCCACGATCCGCACGCGCCAAACGCCCGGTGCGTACGCCGGGCAGCCCTCGCGGTGTGCGCGTGCCCCCCTTGGAGGAAAAGATTGCGTGCCAACGGACGGTAAAGCTTCACTTCCAAACATCGATGCTTCCAACGCCAACACCATCCGGTTGCGTTGGGTGGAATTTGGAGGCAAACAACGCCGCGATGGAGGCGCCTGCACACGGAAAGCGCCCTTGTCCGGGGGCCAGCCCGGCGATGAGCGCGTGCACTCACACGAAAGCAACGCGCGCCTGGCCGGAACGCAGGAACGGAATTCCGCGCAGCCTAATGAGCCGTCCGTATCGGTGTAGAATGTTTTGCTCCGGTTTTTACCCTTTAACACTCCCCACGCCGGGGGGCGGTATGCCCAGCGGAATGTTCCGTTTCCGCCTGCACGGCTAGAGCGATCGTAAACAACGCTGGCTTGATGTTGATCCTTGCTGCTAAACCGGTCCAGGGCCGGGTTACCGGATGGCTGACGCAACAAGTGCATCCTATTGCAGCAGCTGCGCCTGGGAAGCTGCGGCATGGGCACGGCCGAGGATGTTGGAGCTTTCAGAGTCGATTCTTGAACGCACCGGGGTCATCGACGTTTCCCGCAGTCACGCAGTCACGCAGCACCCATTGCAGTTTCCCATCGTACGCAAAACCCTTGCGCCCGGGAGGGGATGATATCAACGCACCTCGCGCGGGCTGTAAATCAATCGTTCCCATCTGTTCCACCGAAGGCACACGCTCGGTTGGATTGTCTTCGATCGAAAGATTTGCATCGCGGGCACGCGGCGTTACACGCATCGCGCACAGCGCTTCGCATTATTCATCAATGAGGCAGGGCACTCGTCACTTCCGCCTGAGACAGCCCGTCAGGCCGGCGTGGCGGGGTTTTTGCTATTAATTAATTGAACGTTGTAGGGTCAGGCCACCCGGGTGGATTGTGCACCCTTCGCCCTCGGATGCCCGATCCCAGCGCGGCCCTTCTAGCGGGCCGATGCGATCGACAACGATTAGAACGCGACGTTCGGTGTTTGAGCTACTGTGTGTTTGCCATCACTATCAATGCGCGATCAACCACCACCACTCGGTACGGCGGGGCACACGACTCTCGATAGGGAATTGCGCCACTAGCCATCATCGCTTTCACTTGCACTTAGAACCGCAACCGGTGAGGATCTTTATCCGTTGTTTACCGAGCGTCGCGAACTAGACCCGTGGAGTGTTGTGTGTCGGTTTAGTCATCCAATCACCTGGAGTGCGCCAGAGTACAACGAGCTGCCGCGTTATAGTTCTAGGCTGGGGGTCATTCTAGCCCAGCATCCCTCTCCCCGCTGCAGGTAGGTGTACGCTTGGGACATTGTGTAACGAACTCCACGCTCGACGCAGCAGAGGACTCAATCTCGCTCTCAGGCTCGAGTGACGCGTCAAGTGTCGGCATCCAGCTGCTCCAACATTCCGCTGCGAGCGAGCGCACGGCCGAACAAAAGTGGCCCGTCAGCACACTGCACGGCACACGGCGCACCGAGCAAGTGCTCTTGACCGGCATCAATTTCACTTTATTCCAATCAAAATCGGTCGCGGGCACATCAACGTCATTGAGTGGACGTCTCAGAATCGGTCGACCGACGGTGTGCGACGGGCCAGAAGATGCCCGCACACAATGTGTTGTCCATCGGCCAGTGCCAGGGGTGATCGTTACAGCAACAACGAAAACAAAAACCCCATTGCGGTGACATTATTTTGCGCGTTATCGATGAGGAATGTCGATCATCGGTTGTAATCGAACCGCAGAAATTCTCCCGACAGGTGGAACTCGCGGTTCGCAACTTCACTAGTGCGGCATTACGGAATGCACAAGACGCGTGCTTCATGGAACGGTTTTTCCGCAAATCACCGCGGCGCGCAGTATCAGCGTAGACGTGGGGACGGGCGTACAAAACGGGAACGGATGTCGCGCGCAAGTGCTAAACAATGTGCAATTAAGCCCAGACTGAACGCTTCTCAATAACCGAGAAGCTGATTGATAACTGGGTTTGCACGCAAACGCCTTCTAGCTAGATCTAGAAGATCGCCTTCTAGCCTAAGCATTGGCTCCACGTGGCTCCGTTAATGGGGAGGGACAATCCAACGTGAAACAAAGGCGACGCTGTTGTACTGCCTTAGAAAGGCTTTAAGCTACGGGGGCCTTCTCAGGAAGCCCGTTCCATCGATCGCACTCATCGCTCAGCTTTCGGCAAAACACCGGCACCGGTCCAGCCGACAACTCAACTAGAAACGCTTAACGCACGTCCACCAGAACGCAACGGCATGGCGGCAGTGAAGGGGAACAGTGAAGTTCTGAACTCTGCCCCAAAAACTTGTGAATTCACACGCTTCCTGGCTCGTGTCATTTATTCTAGCTAGCAGTGTGAGGTGTTGCTACCATTCCGGTTGAAATGATTCAGCACTAAAATGTTGAAACATTTGTAAAACTCTCGAGACATGCTGGAATGATACGGCTGATGTAAAGTTGTGCTCTGATCAACAACATTCACACACTTCCTGTCTGTTGCATCGACTGCCCCAGACAGCAGATATATTAATACAGATACGGATTACTCGGTTGAAATGAATTCATTGTATTGCGAGGATAGTCTGCCTGTACTTCCGTCATTTGCTATCTGACACGACGATCACGCGTAGTGATCTTACAGGAATGGGCGAACATCATGTAAGAGAGCTTGGATCTTACAGCGGGTTCGCTCCATCAACGCAACCACGGCTGAGTAGAGCAGTATCGCCTAAATACGATTGTTGACAACCAAGAAATAGGTCCTTGATGGACACTTCAGATTTGCTTTCAGAACTGTCCATCATGCCAAGCAAGCAGAGGTGTCCTTGTCGCCCGGAACACAGTGTTTTCGTGTGGTTCTCGCCTCAAAAAATATCACTCCAATTATTGGAGCGTATGTTATTCTACGTGTTGATCAACGCACAACTTGATCTTCAACCTGTCGCTTGATGAATCAAAACAAATTAAGGAACTAATCAACCGAATCGGTTTCCATCACACTCACGCTCACACGCAAAGGCACGCTCGCATACTGCACCAAGAGGGTATCGGCTTACAATGTCTGTTTGTGCGCCTATGACTCGCTCGCCGGCGAGTGAGAGGCAAAGGCGCGAGATCGTTCGCAGTATATCACACGCTGCCCATTCCAAACGGACGGGATGTCCCTGATTCCGCGGTTCCACACGGTTCACCGCCGGAAATACCACAACGCGTCTGTCGCGAGAAGAAAAGCAAGCGGCGTCATGAGAAAAAATCACCATCCCCCCAGCAATCAGGCGAGATTCTGCTACGGGTCAGGAATGCGCAAAACTGCGCTTGCTCAGCACAACAGGAAGGAAGATGGATGCACGTCACCGTCGAATGCAAATAGGCACCGGAATTCATGGCGCTCGGTAATTCCCCATCCCGAGCGGGTGTGACTAATGACCGATTGAACTTGTTTTTGTATGCAGAACACGAACCGCTCCGCAGTGTGCGGTCGGGCCCGTGTACGATGTGCTGGATGTTCTCACCCAATACCGCCGCGCTTGGCACACGAACCGCAAGTTCACACGTGTACAACAGCAAGTTTGACCCTACGCGATCTGCACGCAACGGCAGCGGGCCACGGGGTTCATGACTCCGCCCGCGATTAAACGGCTTTTAATTGAAATTTTGTTTCTGCTTTGCAAAGCGATCGAACGATCGGCTGCTCGATTGCTGCAGCGGTGCACCTGCGCGGCGTGCTGCCAGCTGATCGTGAAGCTCCCAGCACCCCAAAGGGAGCTTGGAAAAACCGTTTGAATAATTACCCTCCACCGACGCGTGGATCTAGTTGCGGTTCGCATGCGCCGTTTGTACAAACAAACACGCCGGACAGCCCGTTTCCTACAGCGGTTTCAAGATCGCTCCAGCTGAAACAGAGCCGTTCGCTGGGCACACGATGACGAATGTTGCATAATGTATCGATCTATTAATTTATGCTTAGCTGCCGCAGGGGGTAGAGGATAGCTTTTTTTACCGTCGATGCTTATCAGCCGGCCATATGCGATGTGTACGGCTTGTAAATGCAATTAGCCATTGTTTTGCGCGTAATTTCCGCATGCAAAAAAACGCACAATTTCTCATTCTTATCCGGTCAGGTAAGTCAGGTGGAGCGTACGCGAGAGAGAAAGAGAGATGAAATAGGTGTGGGTGGTGATATAAGCGCAATATTTGAGCTAGAATCATTAGAGAGCTCGTTCGGTTCGCCCCCGTTCGCCTGAGTGGTCTCCACCTCTCGCTGGCAAGCCCAACAAATTAGATGAAGATGTTAGAGGTAATGGGTTCCTACCGATTGCGGGTTCAACCGTTCACTCGGCACCTTCGAGCAATTAAATCGTTAGCCGGTTGTTTAAGTAAAGTAAAGCTTAAAGCAACTAATTACCCCTGTCATTAGGGGCACTGGTTGCGAGCGTCCACATAACTTCATCCACACCCGACCACAGAACCCCGCAGATCGCGGCGATGATCGCGATGTCGCGCCCGGTCGAAGGTGCGAACAATGGGCTGCGCCCAGGAAGTGCGCGATCGCGCGAGACCTTGAACCGGCCCCAGGCGGACGGCTTCTTTGGCTGTGCTCCAAATTCGCACGGTTGAATGACCCGCTCGCCCAGGAAGCCCAAGTCCCAACCGCGTGCCCTTACCGCGCCATGATCCTCCGGCGTGGATCCTTTATCCTACGGCGCGAAGGTTTCGCCCGGGTCTGAATGTCAGAGTCAAGGAGAATGGACGGCCGTGTCCTTCCGGGACGTTTTTTGAAAGTTGTATCCCGACGTATCCGATTTCGCACCCGACAAGAACCGAAACGATCTTGTCACACTTTGACAGCTTGTCATAGAAGCTCGCCCGGAGGCGTTTGGAGACATGGAGCGGAATTCGTTTCGTCCGGGACCCGTTTCGCGGGTCGGCTAATGGGTTAGATGGGCTTTTTTTCTACGCTATTCCTTCGCTAATGTTTAATTGTTTATGCTCCGATCGAACGGAGCGACCGCGCATCGGTTGTGGCGGGCACGCTATCGCACGCTAGATCTGGACCGGATCCGTCCAAGGACTTGCGCGGTGCGTCGGACACGTGCCTGAGCGGATTAATTTTTCGCATACCTTCGAAGAACGATCGAGCGCGGCCGATCGCGGACGATCGGTGTGAAATAAAAGCCAGGAACGAATTTTTTCGCACGCCCTCCATCAAAGGCACACACTCCCCGGGGGTTTGGCGATGAATAATTCATCGATCATAGCACCATAATTGATTTATTTCTATTGCATACGACACGCAGCGCTACCGATCAATAGCGGCATGGGAGCATTCGATGCCATTCGGTGCAATAGAAGCACTCGAGGATCAAGATCGAGCCCGAGTTGCTTGCCGACTATAGGTGTCGAAACAAACTTTAAGCGCAATCTCGTTAGGGTTGGTGCAGCTCCCATTTGCCGAACCGATACCCGGTGCCGGCCAAAAACCGGTCCGGGTGTTGCGACTTCGGCCAGACACCCGACCAGGTGGACGTCGTGGATTGGAGTCATAGCTCTCGTGCTCCACTGCCGATGGCTTCAACATATCTGGCCAACTGAAAGTAAATTTATCTCAATTGTTTGTTGGTAGCGTAATTGCTACTGCTGATTGAGGTAAACAGCCACACAAACACACACACACACACCATGTCGCAGTCCACTACGCACCAACCCCCGTACAATAGCCCTCGTGGACAAATGGACGCCCCTAGTGGACGCCAAACAAATAGTTAAAATCAAAGCGGCGGTCGTGGCGCTGGGGCTGATCAGCAATTTTTCAATAAAGTCATTACGAACAGTTTCCAAATCGCACCACGCCGATTCGAGGGCCGATCGCAGCGGGCGCAGTTAATTGAATTACCAACCGGTGCCTCCGTCGTCGTCCCAATGTTTGCCCGTTTCATGTGGAGCAAATAGGCTCGCGCGGTCCGCGTACACAAAAACCCGCCAGTTAGTAAAAGACAAACCTTGGCATGTCCTCGGTCGCACACACACAGCACATCCTCAGATTTTCCCTTCATTCGTTGGCCTACGGCAGCCGGTGGTGGCCCAGGTTCAGCTCTTCTTCCTAATGGCAAAATAACACCCCCGGTGATCATTGTACGGCTCGGTCGAAACGACCACCCATGTGCGTGCATCCCTGTGTTGATCCACTTGGCTCAGGTCACGCTGCGGTGAAGACCGACGGACGCAAACAAATGTTAATTAAAATTTCCTGCCCGCATTTGCGAACCGCGGCTAGCCGTTCTTGTTATGCCGGTCCGTACGAAGCGTCGAAATTATTTCCGAATTTGCAACAATTTTTCCATGCGATCGTCATTGCGCGCGTTGCGCAACTGCAATTTAATAGAATTATGAGCAGATTTAATTAGATCAGAAGCGCTAGAACCCGCATGGCAAGGCAAACAATGGCTTATTAGAATAAATACGCTAATCTTCTCAATTGGCGTTGGCTACCATTTTCGAACTGTGGCGTCACTCCACGTGCCGGCTCTGCTTGATTATGATCTGAGCGATTAAAGCCGTAACATAACTTGTTTTGTTTTGTGGCTCGTCCGAACTGTACCTGTGTCTATTTGATCTTCTTCAAGGCAAACGTTGTGTTGCTCTCATTAGAATAAATAAATATCGCTAATTGTTACGTCTGCAGCCAGAATCAATCATTTGGTAATTATATACAGAGCAAAATGATTGCCGCGATTGCAGGATGCGCATTGGAACGATTGTTACTGTAGTTACTATAGTTACCACAACGTATTCCAAAAAGCCTACTGCCATTACTGGCTCACTTTGAATGGATCGTATTACCGAACGAAAAAGATTGCGACTGTCAAAGTAGTTGATCCCTGACAAGGCCGTCCGCGGAATGCGGAGCGAAATCGTTCGTCTCGTAACGAAGAATCCCACGCTGCGCACAAAACTTGCCCGAAGCCGAATCGGTCGGATCTAAAAATATCACCACCCAAACCTGTCCTGCAGCTAGAAACCTTGCGCGCGTCAGGATGCCCTGCACCGTGACTGTGACTGGGATCTTAAAATAGGATCCGCTATTATGGCGAAGATCGCTCGGTTCCGGAAATATCGCCCGCCTCACGCAGATCCTTCCGACCGGACAAGGCCGACGGAGGTGGTGCGTGATCCAAAAATAGCACACAGCCAGGAACGCTACCTTTCGCGGCAACACTTGCGACACGCGACTGCTGGACACCGCATTTGGGACGCGGCGGGCCCAGGTGGAAGAACCCTCGAGGCGCTCGCTCTACAATGTCGACACGCCGATCGTCAAGGTTTGCTGCGATCGGGCAGTCCCAATCGATGGACTTCAGCGATGGGTTCGTTTTTACGTGACTTTATCAATCAACGGCGACGTGTCCGGTGCAACTCGCTCCCAAACTGGACACTGCGCGGCTGAGAGATGAAACTGCGCCGCACGCTAATGCGTTACCGGAAGTGGTGCCTTCGGACACACTGTCGTGTGTGGCGTGCCCACTTAAGTCGGGTTCCACACGGAGCATGGCATTGATTTGTGCGCAGAAGCCTTAATTTTTGGTGTGCAATGATTGTCAAATGTCGTCAAGGATAGCGAGGAGAACGGAACAAGGGCAGCCGCAATGGTGCGCGAAAAAGGAAGGGACTGTCGGGGCACGACACACGTCGCACGGGAGCCGCAAAAGCCATGTGTCTTTAACAACAACAAAAACCACACGACATGCTCACGGTCACCGGTTCGCGTCCGACGGATGCCCCAGGATGCCGGACTGGGAGCCGCACCGTGCACTTACATCACCCCAAAGGACGGACCGTGCGAAATCCGTCGTGCCCGGTGCATGCTTCCTCGATTTATGGCCGCTGCCCTTGCCGCTTAATGCCTGGAAAAACGATCCGCATATAAGCCCCGAGTCGCCAATAATCATCACGCGCAAGTTGTGGAAGCAGCGGGCACCAATTTGTACCAAAAGGGCCGGACCCAGGCACGGTGTGTGGTTTGTTTTTGTATTTTTTTTTGTTCTTCTCTTTGTTGTTGTGGTTTTTTTTTCGTTTTTTTTTTCGCAACCCAACGATCACCTACCAAAGATCGCCCGGCGGACCCGGCCCGGTCCAGTGGCCGCTGCGGCCTTGAATCGTGAGATGGTCGCTTTCAAGTTCGCGCACGCCATCGTTCTCGCTCCGGATATTTTCGACCGTCCTCCGCCGCGTGGCGGGCGTGCGAAGGAAAACCCGCAGCAGACGGCCGGCCCCGATGGTCGCGCAAGTAAATAAATTAATGAAAAATGCATTCACACTACCGTACGCACCCGGGGAGGGCCACCGGTTACCGGCGGGTAAAAGCACAGCGCCAAAGAAACGAACGCACAAAAGAAACACACGCCGCGGTGCAAGCGGTAGCGACAAAAACGCGCGAACTAAAACAAGACACGAAAGCGAAGAGAGACAACAACCGAAAAAAAAAAAATACGGCCACCACCATCCATTCCAAAGCCGGCGCGTTTGCCTTGAGGCGCTGCCGTTCTTGTACTACATCAAACGATCGCCACCGATGCCACCGAGTACCGAAAGTAAATCACTTCATCAGCATTGGGCGCGTGCCCAGCGGAAATCAAAGAGCAGGCAGCAAAAAAAAATAAAGTATGAAATACGGATCTACCTTATTGCCCACCGCATCCCACCAGCATCGCGACCGGACGCCGCAACTCGCTCGACCGCGCGTAAGGACGACGGCTGAAACCAGTTAGTGGCACGCGCGGCGAATAAATTTATCGATCAAGTTAAAACCGTCGGGCACGCACCGGCCAGGGCAGCCGTGTGAAGCCGTGTGGGAGGTGGAAGGCTTAAAATGTAACCTTTGCGGGCAAGAGGGCGCGCGCGCGCGCGCCCGCGGAGAAATGATTGTACGACACCGATACAGAGAACCGAGCAGAACAGTTCTATTAGCGGTTCCCAGTCGTACAGCTGACATTGCCCATTAGCACCGCTTGCCGGCCAGTGGAGCAGCAGGCGACACTAATTCCGATTTGCACAAATTATGTGCCGCTCCTATGGCCGATCCGATTATGATACAGCCTTGTGCCGGTTCTCATTGTGCGTTTGTGTTTCGTTTTTTTTTTTCGTTACAGACCGGAAGCTGAAGAAAGCGTGCGCGTGATCCATCGATCGAGAAGGGAGGAGCTGGTCCGCAGAGAACCCCACCCGAAACCACCGAACCTGCAACGATGGGTACCTTGCCGCAGCTGGCCGTCGTCAAGGGAAAACTGTGTCCCCTGCAGCCGACCTTACTGCATCGCACCTTCGAGGCGAACGTTGACAAATTCTGCGGCACCGATACGGCTCTCATCTACAGCGGTACGTACCGGCTCTCCCATAGCGCTAGCCTTCGGACATGAACTTCGATTTAACCGAATCGCCCACCGCGATCGATGTCACCGTGCTTGGCTGCCTTTGTGGATGCCGCGCTTTTCCTTCCAGCGGCGTCACCTTCCCGCCGAGCGTGAAGGATTGGTTTGTGGTCTTCCGAGCTACCGAGCCAGACGCAAGCGTCGATCGTTAGCTTGAGCTTTTGATGTTTTCGTTTGCTGATGCTGAATTTATGAGAGAGGGGAAATGTGTACAGGAAAGGGTTGTCTTTGTGCCCTGTTTCACGGTAATCTTCATCGTACGAAGAATTGAATCTTTAGTAAAAACATGTTAGGCTATACTTCTTGGTTTAGTCTTGCAATGTAAAGAAAAAGATCATGCTCTGGGTTTGATTGATTTCTAAGCAAATCCTCAATAACTGTTGATTTTAAAATTCTCAATTCAACCCTTTGTGAACGACACGTTTTTAGTACAAGTTTTAGTACAACGCTTTTATCAACTTTTACCCAGTTAATTTGATTACTAGTACCGCTAAATTAATTCAGCATGTACTCCAAATGTGGGGCAATTTCTTATCTCTTATTTAATAACAAATTGTACAATAATTTATGAGGCGTTTTTTTTAAACATCAGCACCTCTGGCCAATGGAACAACTAGTTCAGTCGTTTGGAAATTGTTCTCAATATCTTTGTCTTCAAGTTTATCCAAAACAACCCAGCAACCATTTACGGAATCTGTTGCTTGGAAACGACAACGTCTTTATACTTCTTCTTCATTCTTGACACAAAAACCTCTACTAAGTCTAGGCCTGCCATTCCTGGCTTTCGTTGACTACAATATATCCTATACTAACCTGGATTGAAAGCCACAATCTGTGGTGTGGCCACAAGACCTTGCGCTTGCGCACCGAACCATACGACCGCCCCAAACATGACGCTATCTCTAAACAGGTGCCAAGCTTTTTAAACCTTGCGGAATGCGAAGGCGAATGTAACGAAAGCAAAATTATTTCAATCGATCTAATCACACTTGAGATATAGCCAGGTAGAACATGATCGGCATCGATCCTTCTTAGTGTTGAATGTACACAATAACTATTCCCATTTCTTAGAACATCAGCCATCGTCAGCCACACACGCCCTCGTATCAACCGCTTTCGTTGAGTCGCCTTTTCACGCAACCTTGTATCTCGAAACGATCGCTCCACATAAAACATAATTAGAATGCATGAGAACAGTCTTCGCAGGCAATTTTCTGATACCCAATTCGTGTCCGTGCCACACGACGGACGGACGGGCGGCCATGCATAAATTACGTACATATTAGACAACAAGCTGCTCCACGCTCGTCCCCTTAATGTCAATCGTCGCATAAGCTCGCCTAAGTTACCGCGGTCAGCAAAATGTGACCGAAAAAAAAACTATCCACCAGGGGCCCTGCAGAACGTGCCAGTTGCGCAGAGTCGAATGCATCTCGTCCAGTAGGCCGGCGAGTGTGCCAGTCCGGTTTCGCTGCCACCAATTTCGCTTAACGTGTTCCTTTCACACCGGATCATTAGCTGGCTTAAGATGCTGACGGTTGTTTGGCGGTAGCAGCCGACCGCTGGGCTGTACTGGGTTGTCCTACACCGTCATCTAATCGGTTGGGTAGGGTCATGCCTAACCAACCAAATCCAGCGCCACGGAGCCTCGCGTAAGTTGGTGGCTAAAATAGTACCAATCGCGCAAAAACAAAACCCCATCATCTCGCCCCCCTCCTTCCGAGCACATCAATGTTGTGCAGGCGCCCGAAATGTGCGGACCATGAATTCTAGTTCAAGGTCAAGAAAAGCGAGCCTCCCCGCCGAAGCGAAGCCCCACGCGTGGCAATCGCTGCATCGGCGCCGTTTTCACCGTTGCGTATAGCTTCGCTGCCAGCGTGAGTTTCCTTCGCGCCACGCGTTGACCGTGAGCCACCGACGGGGTGTTTCTTTTTCCTTTTCTTCTCGCGTCTATCCGTCATTTCGTGTTTTTCCTTTTCGCGCTACGCGCCTCTACGGCGTGCACGATGAAGTGTGCCGCGATCGCGGTACGCCGGGAGGCGACGGTCGCGAAGATCATGCGACGGTTGCCCAATGTTTACTGCCGAGCTGCCCGTGAGAGCACCCCAAGTGGCCCAAGTGGCCGGGCAAAAGGCA
>KZ071601.1:221780-245327 GCA_002091845.1 Anopheles cracens | reverse complement strand
CGTGACACATTCGCTCACCGTTTCAAGATCGCGTTCGGTGTAGGTTCACAGGCTCGCCCGTGGCCGTGTAGCTCTCCCGTCGCGTAGCCTTCCCCCGGATGTGAACCTTCCGTGTCCGTGGACGACCACCGAATTCGTCGTCGCCCAGGTGGGGTGGACGTGCCTGCCTCCCCCCTCCACTGCTGGCAGTGTCGTCGAACCGCTGTTAGTTGAGCGCGAAGAAAGCCAAGAAGTGTGCCGCGCGTCGTGCCCGAGAGTGCGCTGTTTTCGTTGTTCGGTGTCCGTTTCCGGTTCAAAGCTTCGCGGTGGGGTTCGGTACGCGCCCGGTAGCTGGTCAAAGTCCAATGCGCCATGCAGATGAGTTTCTAATTTTGTACCAAATTCAAGAGGACCTGTTCGCATCCGGACGTGTGTAAGCGTCCGCGTTTTTCGGAGTATCAGAAGTGCGTCGAGTGCCCGCGGAGGGGGTTTTGCAGATCGGGGTTCGTCCTGCATGTGTGTGTGTGCGTTGGTGTGTCTCACCGCACGGTGGCCCTTTTGTTAACGACGAGCGGAGTCAAAGGTCAAAGCCACGCCAACCGCTTGGCGCTCGTGAACGTCTCGTGTCGTGCACCGGTCGTGCCGAAACTCGAACGACGACAGCGGTTCTCCACAGTCAACGGCAGCAGCAGCAGCAGCAGCAGCCATGCGGCTCGGACGATTATTTCGTGCGCACGGCGAATTCTGTGCCTCCCATCCGTGGGAGGTGATTGTCGCGCTCGTCACGGTGACGGCCTGCATCCTCTCGCTCGAGAAGGGCAGCGCGGACGCGGCCCAGCAGCCACCGACCGCGGGCGATGAGCAGATACATTCGTGCCCGAGCTGGCGCTACGGACACCGCGCCGTTGACGGTGGGCTGCAGCACTGCGAGGAAGCGGAACGGAACATCATCGACGTCATCCTGATGATGGTGGTGCGTGGTGCGGCCATCCTCTACGTGTACTACCATTTCTGCAACCTGCAGAAGCTGGGTTCAAAGTACATTCTAGGTAAGTGGCACGACGGAGCGCGCACGAGCAGGGGAGACCCGTTTTCATCATCGCCTCGGTGTCTCGGAGTCATGCAAAGCAATCGTTTTATGTCCGCTGGCGTTTTGGAGAAGGGAGCTACATTTCGGGGCACGATTTTCGAACCCGATTGCTGCTCGCATCGTTTGCGGCTGGTGGCACGATCGTTTCCATTTCTAAATAACTCAGTGGCCATCAAACTTAATTCGGATCTTAAAATGGAAATGTGAAATACTAAACAGATGATGTCCTTCCGTTCCATTGCCGCTGTTGGGTGGAGGAAAAATTTAACCAAACTAAATGGAAATGTGAAATACTAAACAGATGATGTCCTTCCGTTCCATTGCCGCTGTTGGGTGGAGGAAAAATTTAACCAAACGGAAAAAACGAAAACGCTCGCTCGGAAGAACTGGAGTATAAAACCGTGCAAGAAAAAAAAAA
The DNA here is from genome assembly GCA_002091845.1 of Anopheles cracens. NCBI lineage: Eukaryota > Metazoa > Arthropoda > Insecta > Diptera > Culicidae > Anopheles > Anopheles cracens. The sequence goes on along the minus strand of KZ071601.1, from coordinate 243,840 downwards.
CAAATACGTCCGACGACGGCCTTCTGCTGCAGAGATTGTACCGCTGCTGTTGTGTGCGCTGCCCTTTGGTCAGGCACACCGGGTCGGGTGCATCGCCGCGCCGCAAACGGACCGATGGAGATTTACGTTTTCTGGAGATTGCACACAGCGTGCAAGCCGTTTCTTTTGCTACCCACGGACACGTCGCGTTGACCTTCCCCGGTCGCTGCCAGTTTGACTCTCGGACGGATCTCTCTCATACTTTAAATCGACCCTATTTCCCCGTGGCCTACCAATTCGGCCCGAAGTATCAATAATCACCGACCGACCGTTGTTTCCAAGTGCCCGCGAAGCTGCGGTGCGGTTCAAAAGTTTGCTCCGGCAAGAAAGTTTGCCTATGTGTGTATGTTGCGTGCGTGTGTATGCATATCGTGCGCATGTGATTTCGTTTTCAAACCCGGGAGGGGTTTCCGTGGCCGCTGGAAAACGGATGAGCATGAGATGCGAAGAAAAGCAAGAAGCGGTGGTTCGGGGGGCATTTGCGTATGGTGTTAGCTGGTATTTAGCACCCTGTGGTTGTGTTGGCTAGCTTCTTCGGCGTCACAGGGTGGAGCTGTAAGAAAATCGTTCCATGTAGCAATAGCGTCGCGTCTCGACGGCCGGTGGTTTTACGGTCAGCTGCGGGAATTGGACTGTGCGGCGTACAAAACTGCTTTCGCGGCCACCGAATCGGCCGCTAAACGGTCAAACCTGATTGTGTTGTCGGTGAAAACGGTCAAGGTTCCGTTGCTGGGCGGGTGGGAGTGGAAGTTGCCGATAAATGCGATGAGTTTTGGGAGAATCCCGGCTGCGTGGAGCAGTTTATGGCACTGTTTTCAATCTTACCGGCTGTGTGCGTACGATTGAAAAAAAAACATCCTAAGCCTTAATTGATTAGATTTGTCCCATAAGTGTTTGGTTTGGATTATACCACCATCCCAAAGCGATCTTCCTTACGTATTTGCACAACCAATTGTGAATAATGATGGAGTTATGAATAAATTATGAAAAAAGCAAAGCAAACGGAGAAGCTCCCATGCTGCACGATGGCGATAACTTAATCGCTGTCCAATTGGTCTTGTCCAACCGTTCTGAGCGCCCCGCAGGCGAGATCTCCTCCTCAGGAATGTCGGGTCAGGTTGATGATGGTTGTGCAGCTTTCTTTTTATTGCTCAACCGCGAGACAAGTAATTGCAGTCGACGCGAAGCAGCGCATATAAATAATGATGCACATTTTTATGCGATGTGCTGCCGAGACAATGCCCGCTTCTAGCTGAAGTGTCCGGAGAGGTTGTTGTCCTGGAACTGGAATAACTGGACGTGATTTCCCTGTGGAAAACCCCTTTCGGAAATGATGCTCCATGAAGATATGGTGATGGTGGTGCCACCAACCATCTGTCATGGAGCGCGACCATTGTGAGCCCAGCCTGTCAAGTTGACAGCTGGACTTTAATAAAAGTAGAACAAAGAGCGCGAATGTGTGTGTGTGTGTGTGTTGTTTCGCATCGCGACACCCTTTGCCCAATGCTGTGCGCCCGCTCGGAAGGAAGTCAAGGGTAGCCACATAGGCCACATAAGTTTGCCATCGCTATTAGTAACGCCAGCAATCGCCTCATAATCAACCAGATATCGACCGCAGCCTTCCACCTGCAATCAAGTTCACGCCGCGCTTGATGTAACGTGTTGCGCAGGAAGAAGTTCCGCTGTCCCTTCTGTCGGCTTGCAAACGGCAGGTGACGGTGCGGTGCGAAAGCATGCCCTGATGATCTCCCACCATCGCGCCGACGACCTTCGCGAACGAGCGACCTCTCGATGCAGTTGGTTAAACGCCGCACGGCCGAAGGCACTACTCGATCATGGGGACGAGCGTGCACACTTGGTTCTGCAAAGAACTTGCGCAAACAGCTGTATCTTGTCCATGCCACACCCGCGTATTCGCTAGGCAGGCCCGGTGGGATGATGCACGAGCACGAAGAGATTCGAGATCAGAAGTACGAAAGAGCGCGTTTTACGCTCTTTGCCGATGCAGCACAACTCATTAGCTAGTTAACAACAGCTGCGTGATCGCAAGACACCCAACAAAGAACGGGTAGGGATGATGGTACCTCTTTCCCAACGGCCAACGGCCGTTCCCAACGCAGGCGACACGGACACGGGGATTTATTTTCCGTGAACTCCACACCTGCGCCCGTTGAGGCTCGTTGTATTGTTTATCCTGGCAGGAGGCAGCGAGACATCTTTGTGCGTCACACAAAGAACATGCTGCAACGCGTCAAAGCGCCGTCATTAATATGCTATTTGCGTAAGCATAAAATCTTGCATTCCTTCGAACAGCCATCTCATAAGCTGTGCGCAGAACCGATGTTGGGGGTCTTACTGCAGTTCAAGGACAACCGATGTCACCCCCTTCCGTGGGCACCACCATCGGAACCATCCTGGTTCTTGGAGTAGCAGCGAAAGAAACCTGTTCCCACTTCGGTTCCTGTTGGCGGGTTGGATTTTCCTTTTCTTCCTTACAGGCCTCAAGTCCTGGTGTCAATGACGTCAATGCTGCACGATGGCGATAACTTAATCGCTGTCCAATTGGTCTTGTCCAACCGTTCTGAGCGCCCCGCAGGCGAGATCTCCTCCTCAGGAATGTCGGGTCAGGTTGATGATGGTTGTGCAGCTTTCTTTTTATTGCTCAACCGCGAGACAAGTAATTGCAGTCGACGCCGAGCAGCGCATATAAATAATGATGCACATTTTTATGCGATGTGCTGCCGAGACAATGTGTCCGCTTCTGGCTGAAGTGTCCGTGTCCGGAGAGGTTGTTGTCCTGGAACTGGAATAACTGGACGTGATTTCCCTGTGGAAAACCCCTTTCGGAAATGATGGTCCATGAAGATATGGTGATGGTGGTGCCACCAACCATCGATCTAGTTTTCGGTTGCTTCTACCAGAGAATTTGCATCCGAATGACAGGGAAAGGAAGTCGCATTTTTTGTTGCAAAATTAGCGTCTCTTCGTGAATTGTTCTAAACAAAAGAACTGTCTGTTTCTTTAAAATTCGCGTCTCCAACAGTGGGGTCTGCTGTGTAGTCAAACCGTCTCTAAATGGTGCGAATGAAATGCAAATTTTTGGCACTACTCGCTCACGATTGGGGACAAGATTTGAAGCAATAGATTCACTGTTAGCCATGTAGCATCAACATCCAGGTGCGAGCCATCAGGTTTGTTGGATGTCTAATTCCTATGCAATAGGACCGAATCATCGGGTTACTGTGATAGATACTCTCTACCGTGACTAGTAGCAGCGGCGGCTCTAGCAAAACCTATGCCTAAGTCGATTTTACATAACCAAAAGCATAACTGAATTTTAAACGCCAAATCCAGCCACGCACGTGTTCGAAAGTAACTATTTTAGACATTCAGATACATTGCTACCACTGCGGCTGCTAATGTTGCACGGCGTGAGTGGGAGGTGTTATGATTGATAGATCGACTGGTTCCACCAGTGTTCCTTCAGGGTTTCGCGGTAATACCGATGGCTCCAAATCGGCTCCAAACAAATCAAGCAAAAAGTGGACCCTAAATTGTGCCATTCACTTTGGTCCTTTCTTGTTACGCCGCTTCAAGCACCCCCTAGACACTTCCCATTCCATTATCCCAGTGATCGCGTCAATCGATTGGACAATCTTCTTCGGGTCCCCAGGCTCCCCGCATTTCGCAACTGCGCACGTGACGTCACTAATGACACCGGTGTGTAGTTTTCTTTGTACCTCGGCTTTGTAGCCATCGGAGTGGCTGGATGGACTCCGCTGAATCTGTGCGATGAGTCGAAGAGCAACATATGTGTGAACGGAGAAAAAACGGGGCCAAAGTATCCAATTTTAATTGCTCCACTATTTGCTCAATTGATATGCCCCTCTCGGCTTATGTCACGTCTGGTGCCGGCGGTAAAGTACCAACTACCGCCGGGGATGGGCCGCCGGCCGCTGTCATAAAAAGTGAAATCTAACACTGGAAAACACACCGCCCGTTGAACAGGCACAGAATCGTCACTGTATTGGGTTGCTTGCTCATCCCCACACTCACGTGAGTTGCTGGCGCGTTTCGCGTCGGCTGTATCGTTTAAGTCGTTGTAGCTTTCATCATCAAAACGGTGACCAGCAGTGAATTATCACTGCCATTGGAGACATTCTCTGCTCCGCGGCATGGAAGAGGAACCCACCGCGTGTGAAACAAGGTTTGGCCCGTGTTTCGTTTCGTAGCATCATAAAAACACGTTTTAAATTAATTTATTCCAAACTCACTTTTAGATTCTTGCTGTTGATTCGTTCACACGTGTTCTTGTGTTGTTCTAACACGGGTCCAACATGCGTAGTTGTAGAAAACATTTCACATCCTATTTGACCAATACTCAGGCGCTGTCATAAAAAAAAAAATTTTGCGCTCGAAACTGAAATAAATTAGAATCTAGCTTCGTACGTACGAATATCGCTAGATCGATCGCGTTTGGAATGCGTTAGACAGATGGCAAAACAGCACAAGAACAACACATGTTGTGACGTTAGAAAGAACCGGTTTAATTTAGACGATCGTCGCGAATTCTGCTGACGTCGCTAATGTTTGTCCAATCCGATCCTCCGCTACCTGATGGAGCCTGAAGACGGCTTTGAAATTGGTGCTTCTTAACGAGAATTTGCATCGATCGATGCTCTTGCGTCACACTTGCTAATTAACACGAGCGTCCGGATTGGCGGGGGCATTGCTTCGAGCGTATCTTCTTTGGGCTTCAGGCAGCCTAATGATCTGGTTTTATCCAACGTTGTTGATGCTTCACTAAAGCCGGACGATAGGCTGAGGCACAAAGTGTAATTTTGGCTTGGGAACGATGATGTTATTGGATCCTTTAGGCGTACACACTATTTTTCAAAAGGTTCCAAACATTTTTTTAATCGAGCACCAGCAGTTGCTATGCAATTTGTGCATCGGATCGTAATGTTTATGACGCTAACGAGAGCTCCATTCATTATTTTTACCATGGTGAACACTGTTTGTATGGGTGTGCGGCATTAGAATGCTTTAACACTTACCGTCAAATGAACCGAATACTCCTTTGGTGCAAATCATGGTGTCAATTGACACCTAGAAGGCTATTTTTGGCAATTGTTGACCGATTGGGCTGACATTTTCACCAGTTGTGCGTAAACTATTCTAGTTTCATAATCCGTCGAGTTTGTAACCCTACCCCCTCCCGTTTGCTCCCCAGCTCTCCCTAGTAAAAATCCGCCGAATTCAAAATTTTAAAAACCTTAAAAACTATACGTAAAAAGTTTCGGAGCCCGAATTCCAAGAAATAGTATATAGGATCAGTGGTCGAGAACCAACGAAAAAAATAAAAAAAAAATCTGATCAAAATTGTGGAAATGGCATCACTTTGAATATCCGCTCCCGAAGTCTTTTCATAGAGAAAGTCACGTGCCAATTGCAGAAGCTATGGAAAATCGTGTAGACCGAATAAAAAGGGGTTTTCTGTATAAATAATACAAAACTTTATCAATTATGACTTGAAAAAGCATAATGCACAATAAAAACGTAATTTAATTATCGAATGTCTCGAATTATAAGCAAAAAACTCGTTTTTTGAATTTTCTTCTTCTTCTTCTTCTTCTTTTTTGAGGTATAAAGTGAAGCCATTCGTACATATTTGATCGGAAAAGTCTAATTTTTTATTGTAGGTCATGGACCACTGCCCCTATATGCCATTTCATGGAATTCGGGCTGCAAAAATTTTTAAGTATAGTTTTGAAGGTTTTAAAAATTTTGACGTCGGTGGATTTTTACTTGAGGGGGGCTGGGGAGCAAACGGGAGGGGGTAGGGTCACAAGCTCGACGGATTCTAAAACTAGAATAGTTTGCGCACAACTGGTGATATTTTCAGCCCAATCGGCCGACAATTGCCAAAAATAGCATTCTAGGTGTCAATTGACACCATGAGTTGCACGAAAGGAGTAACAAGTCGTATCTCATAAATTTACGGATTTTAAAAATTTTGAAAATCCTTAAAAAAAACTTTGCAAAAATATAAGACTTTGGGTGAAAACCGTTTGTCAATATCCGTTTTCGAGTTATCGAAGCTCAAAGTTGCAAAAGTGTCAATTGACACCAGATTTGTCAGTTAGTGTTTAATAAGGAACATTCCGAACTTTTCGTTGAACTATTTTGTGACAGCACGTAAAACAGACTCGTACGACCTTCGTCATTCGTGCACAACGTAGCGGGCGCTTTCACCGACGCCAGTGTGGTGGTAGTGGTGGCGTAGGTGATGGGACCGACATTGACATTCCGTGTCACACGAACTTCAGTCTCGTGCCGAGCGATTGCAGGCCACAGTTCGCCGCCGGTATTGCCGTGCAATCGAGCACCAGCAGTTGCTATGCAATTTGTGCATCGGATCGTAATGTTTATGACGCTAACGAGAGCTCCATTCATTATTTGCTGACGTCGCTAATGTTTGTCCAATCCGATCCTCCGCTACCTGATGGAGCCTGAAGACGGCTTTGAAATTGGTGCTTCTTAACGAGAATTTGCATCGATCGATGCTCTTGCGTCACACTTGCTAATTAACACGAGCGTCCGGATTGGCGGGGGCATTGCTTCGAGCGTATCTTCTTTGGGCTTCAGGCAGCCTAATGATCTGGTTTTATCCAACGTTGTTGATGCTTCACTAAAGCCGGACGATAGGCTGAGGCACAAAGTGTAATTTTGGCTTGGGAACGATGATGTTATTGGATCCTTTAGGCGTACACACTATTTTTCAAAAGGTTCCAAACATTTTTTTATGTTGGCACGTTATAGTTTAGTGAATAATTTCATTGCGCCCAAATGGAGCCAAGCGGTTCAAGATCATGCGTGAAACCACGTTGGTGACCGATCGGACGAAACAGACATCGGATGCTTGTTGTTGCTAGGCGACGCCATTGTGTATGTGTGCCGCCGAAAAGCAGAATGATCGAGTGAAAGAGAGCTAGTGCACGTGGAAAGAGAGTTTGTCTGTGAGCGCTCTAAAACAAGGTCAAAATCCAACGGCGGTGATTTGGCTCCGATAGACCTAGGATACGGCGATGGTGGTGTTGGTGCGTTTTGAGAGCGGCCACCACGCACACGGCTGTTGGTCGGTCACGATCGCGGCCGATCGGTGTGGTCACACTCCGATCCGACGGCACGGCTCTCGGTACACCGGGTGTTGCACCGAACGATCACGCGCACGATTCACTGACCCACTTTAGATATGGGGCCGCCGCATCCACGCACACCAACCAAGCGCGGGGAACCGGCGGTGAAGGCATTAGCTTGCCGTAGGAGCAGAGGCACAGTGCAGAGACTGTGGGCACCTTTCCAACGTCGACGCACAATCCAAGCCCACAGGGGCAGGGGAAATGTAGCCTCAAAGACGCGGAACGCCCGAAAGCGAACGAATTTTGCGTGTTTGTGTGTTATATGCGCCCCTTGGCGTTTGGGGTCATTGGATCGTACGCCGAATCTCTCTCGCTCTCTCGCAGGGTAAGGTCCACAAAATGGAAAGAAGCGGGCCGCGATCAGCGTTAATTAGCTGGACGAGCAGCAAATTTAACCTCAAATCGGGCTTCCGGTCTCCGGCATCCCATCCACATCGGGTGGCATTTTTTTTTTTTTTTCGATTTACCCGTGCCCGACGGGCGGGGTGGTAGGGTGGGTCCTAAATGAACCCCCCCTAGTCGCTCGCGCTTTGTGATGCAGGTCGGGCACATGCATAAAGTAAACGCATGACCGGTTTTGCAGCGCCCATAAGACCCGTATTACGCGGCGCTTTGTTGGTGTTGTTGTTGTTGTTGTTGTTGTTGCTGGTGGTGTATCGCTAAATTTCTTTAGCCACCACCACCTTCGCACCGTGCTCGTGTGTGCGGGGCCGTCTCTTAAAAAGCGAGTATTTGCGGAGAAAGTAACCACCGCGAACCCTGCGCATCGTCGTGCACGCACCCACCCCTCCCTCAATCGGGCACATTCCGTCTGTTTGGTGTGCGGTGTGTACGTCTGTTTGCTGCTGTTGTTGTGTTGATTGTGTTCCCCCTCCAGCGGCGCCACCGCCGCTGCTGCCCATCACACTTCTTTTTGGCCACTTTCGGAATCGGGTGCAGTCGCGTACTCGTTGCCAATTTCCTCACGGTGGGGAGGCCTGCATTTATGACCGAAGCTTTCCTCGGCCGCTGCTGCCAGGGGGTGGGATGGGTCTTGACCGGCCCGGCCCGTTGGACAACAGCACGAAGGCCACGCCATCCACGCATGACTGGATACGCGCCATCATCGCAATGGTGGATGGATGCAGCTGCGTTGCGTGGCCGTACCTGCAACGCGCGCTCACACACAAGAAGCCGTAGCCTGTCTTCCGGATTCCGCAGAAGTATTAATATTTCCTGAAAAGCTTTAAAGGCCCACCGGTGAAGGCGCGCGCCTGGCCTTGTTACGGGGGAGTACGCGAACGTGCGTGCTGGGAACGTTTGCCGTTTCGCGATCCGCGATATTCTACGACATAGTTTTGCCACCGGCCAGTCGGGTTGGAGCTCTCGTGCACTTTTTCCTTTCTTTTCGCCTCTGTTAGGGCGCTTGTTTGTTGCGCCAATGTAGATCTTTCGTAAGCGTCGAGTAATTGCTAACCTATTATCCGATGCGTTACGATTTGTTTTATTAATTTATGCAATTTGTTTTTTTTTTAACAACATAATGATGGTGCGAAAAGGTAGCAGTGGCCCAATGGCACTGATGGACATTTTTGTTCTCAGTGCATATTCTCCCTGTCGTTTAGCCTTACTCCGGGTTTGCGCGGTTGTAGTGGATAAAAGTGTTTGAAGTCCTGTTCGGATTTGAAGATGGCGTTGTCAAACGATATGAAAAAAACGTCCTACTTGCCTTTGGAACGGCGATACTGTCAGCTTCCAAACTTTCAAGTTGCTGCGAAACTATCAAGCAGTACATTTAACAGAGTTTGGACAAAGACCACTTAACATGTGGCAATAAAAGAAAAGGAAGGAAAATAGTAGAAAAAAAATAGAAAATATCATAAACTTCAGGGTTCTGCTCGCCAATATATTGCGAAAGGGAATACTCGGTTGCCTGATCCGATCTCTCCGTCTTGTCCAACAAGAGAGGTCTTGCGGTTTTGAATTCTACACAGGACAGTAGAAGATTCTAGTCACCAAATCTTTGAAAGCCGAAACATCTTTCATATGGACGCAAGATCTACTGGGAGTCCGCCAAGTCAAAGCCGCATGGGAAACCTGCGGAGTGATCGAGAACAGAAGCCACCAAAACACATTCGCATTCCCACATGCTCTACCAGCGTCATAAAATGTGATTTTTGGCCTTTTAGACCTCCTTTTCATACAATTTGAGGTGCATAAAAGAATTTCTTGCCTATTTTGCTATGAAAATACTTATAATGAATAAAGAATTTTGAAAAATAAGATCTGCGTAACACGATTAAGCGTGATGCCGACGGGCGAAAGCAGCCAGCGCGAAACGAGTTTCATAATACCCCAACGATCTTCGGGACGACCGGGCAAGTGTGCAAGCTAAAATAGGTGACCGACATTACCATACGCGTCGATTCATCTTGATCTTCTACCACAGCCCTCGAACGGCACGGACAAGCTCCTCGCAACAGGACGTCGGTAGAACTGAATATGGATGAGAACGAGCTGCGCCGTTTGCCAACATTTACATAACACCCCCGAGTGCGGCTTTGTCAGTCGCCGGTGGAAGATTCGAAGTGTCCCCCCGGGGAGATTCGATCGCGCGGCGACAATCGACTGACGGACTGGAACGGCTCCGCTCGGGGCCGAGGGATGTGGCCGTGGTGTGACCGTGAAAATGCAATCACGTTTCGGTTGTGACCGTGCCCCAACTTTCCCACCGCTCTCTGATCCGTTAATCACATTCCCACTCGGCGAAATCTGCCGCAAATCTTCCCATCTGTTGGCTAATGTTAATGCCGTTGGTATTGGAACATTGAACGATCGGAACGGATTTTCCAACGCAAAAAGGCGACGCAAAACTTCACGGGATGCATTTTTTTTTTCTTGGTTGGTCGTCACGCGTGCCCTTGCCAAGCCGGACTTACAGTTTTGGCGTCGCGCGTGGCCTGTGAAGATTTGGAAACATGAGCCACCACCACCACTCACGGGTGCCCCACACGATCGCACCAACAGGTGATCAGGTGAGAAAGAAACGATGATCACGATTGTCACGACGACCCTCTCGACGTGATGGCTCTTGGCGGTGCCTCTTTAGCGTTCCATGACATGGGATGATTTGTGATGATGCTGCTGGCGTATAAGCTTACTCTGTCCCCTTAACCCTCCTCCCCCCGCTGATGCACTTTACCTTCCGTGAAGTGTGTGTGTGTGTTCAGGAAGCGGTCACGCGAACGGAAACCGGTCGTCGTTGTTCAATTAGCAAACAAACAGAGTCCGCTTGTCGGGAGCCGGCGGTATGTGTGTTTGCCCGTAATGTGTCCTTCGAATTGGCGTGTCTTTTGTCGTTTTTTGGCCTCCAAACAGGAAGACGTTAACCTTTCACATTCAGTGTCCAAAATTTCCATCCAATTTACAGCTGAACGGACGGCGAACGGGCTGTACTTCCGGCACCGCTCTGCATGACAATAGTAACGCCGATCGGTAGAAATTTGTACACTAATGAAGCGCATGCGTGTCTGTGGTTGTGGGCTTTACTTATGTGTTTTTCTGTTCTGTCTTCTTGTTTGTACTTCTTTCAGGTATCGCCGGCCTTTTCACCGTGTTCTCCAGCTTCATCTTCACGTCCACCGTGCTGAACTTCCTCGGATGTGAACTATCCGATCTAAAGTAAGTACACGGTGCGCGTTTTTTCCACAGTTCTCCAGTTGTTCTTCCCGCACGTAGCCGTGACGTAAGCGATGTCACGTTCGCTTTCCAAGATGCAACGGCGCGCTCTTCGATCGAAATCAGCAACACCCGGCGACCGACAAATGCGTGGTGGAGTTTGGGTGCCCTTTCAAATTCAAATGTACCGATTTCGGAAAGGGGCTGCACGGTTTTGTGGGCGAACAATTGGCAACGCATCGCTACTGACCCGATCAGCACTGTGCTAGATCTGAGAGGGCGCAAGGCTTTAGGGCGATCAAAAAACTTCATTTCACGAAGCCAAATGGGTCGCTTCCGGAATGACGCACTTGAGTAATTATCGTCTCTAATTATCTTTCCTCGGGGGGAGAGTTCAACTACCGATTAATGTGACTTTTTTTGCATCCATTAGCGAGCACCGAATTTTTCCCATTGTCAATTAGCGCCCGATTTAGTAAAAAAGCAACACGAGGAAATGTGAGCAACAGCAAAAAATGTTTACACAGCACAGCACAGTTTAATGCAAAAAAGTTTGGAGCAAAGTTTTCTTTTTTCGTCACCCGAAACGATCGCGCCTAATCGAATTAAACCTTGACGCACTCGGCACACCGGATCGATGCAGTTAACATTGAAAATCTTAATTCATCCATGAACACCGCAGGACTATTATTAGCAGCGCGAGCCCCGCGCACGAACCACAAACGCCCCGAAACATTCAAGTTCACAAAACTTAAACTATAACGCAAAAAAAATGTTAATCACATTCCCACTCGGCGAAATCTGCCGCAAATCTTCCCATCTGTTGGCTAATGTTAATGCCGTTGGTATTGGAACCTTGAACGATCGGAACGGATTTTCCAACGCAAAAAGGCGACGCAAAACTTCACGGGATGCATTTTTTTTCTTGGTTGGTCGTCACGCGTGCCCTTGCCAAGCCGGACTTACAGTTTTGGCGTCGCGCGTGGCCTGTGAAGATTTGGAAACATGAGCCACCACCACCACTCACGGGTGCCCCACACGATCGCACCAACAGGTGATCAGGTGAGAAAGAAACGATGATCACGATTGTCACGACGACCCTCTCGACGTGATGGCTCTTGGCGGTGCCTCTTTAGCGTTCCATGACATGGGATGATTTGTGATGATGCTGCTGGCGTATAAGCTTACTCTGTCCCCTTAACCCTCCTCCCCCCGCTGATGCACTTTACCTTCCGTGAAGTGTGTGTGTGTGTTCAGGAAGCGGTCACGCGAACGGAAACCGGTCGTCGTTGTTCAATTAGCAAACAAACAGAGTCCGCTTGTCGGGAGCCGGCGGTATGTGTGTTTGCCCGTAATGTGTCCTTCGAATTGGCGTGTCTTTTGTCGTTTTTTGGCCTCCAAACAGGAAGACGTTAACCTTTCACATTCAGTGTCCAAAATTTCCATCCAATTTACAGCTGAACGGACGGCGAACGGGCTGTACTTCCGGCACCGCTCTGCATGACAATAGTAACGCCGATCGGTAGAAATTTGTACACTAATGAAGCGCATGCGTGTCTGTGGTTGTGGGCTTTACTGATCGCACCAACAGGTGATCAGGTGAGAAAGAAACGATGATCACGATTGTCACGACGACCCTCTCGACGTGATGGCTCTTGGCGGTGCCTCTTTAGCGTTCCATGACATGGGATGATTTGTGATGATGCTGCTGGCGTATAAGCTTACTCTGTCCCCTTAACCCTCCTCCCCCCGCTGATGCACTTTACCTTCCGTGAAGTGTGTGTGTGTGTTCAGGAAGCGGTCACGCGAACGGAAACCGGTCGTCGTTGTTCAATTAGCAAACAAACAGAGTCCGCTTGTCGGGAGCCGGCGGTATGTGTGTTTGCCCGTAATGTGTCCTTCGACTTGGCGTGTCTTTTGTCGTTTTTTTGGCCTCCAAACAGGAAGACGTTAACCTTTCACATTCAGTGTCCAAAATTTCCATCCAATTTACAGCTGAACGAACGGCGAACGGGCTGTACTTCCGGCACCGCTCTGCATGACAATAGTAACGCCGATCGGTAGAAATTTGTACACTAATGAAGCGCATGCGTGTCTGTGGTTGTGGGCTTTACTTATGTGTTTTTCTTTTCTGCCTTCTTGTTTGTACTTCTTTCAGGTATCGCCGGCCTTTTCACCGTGTTCTCCAGCTTCATCTTCACGTCCACCGTGCTGAACTTCCTCGGATGTGAACTATCCGATCTAAAGTAAGTACACGGTGCGCGTTTTTTCCACAGTTCTCCAGTTGTTCTTCCCGCACGTAGCCGTGACGTAAGCGATGTCACGTTCGCTTTCCAAGATGCAACGGCGCGCTCTTCGATCGAAATCAGCAACACCCGGCGACCGACAAATGCGTGGTGGAGTTTGGGTGCCCTTTCAAATTCAAATGTACCGATTTCGGAAAGGGGCTGCACGGTTTTGTGGGCGAACAATTGGCAACGCATCGCTACTGACCCGATCAGCACTGTGCTAGATCTGAGAGGGCGCAAGGCTTTAGGGCGATCAAAAAACTTCATTTCACGAAGCCAAATGGGTCGCTTCCGGAATGACGCACTTGAGTAATTATCGTCTCTAATTATCTTTCCTCGGGGGGAGAGTTCAACTACCGATTAATGTGACTTTTTTTGCATCCATTAGCGAGCACCGAATTTTTCCCATTGTCAATTAGCGCCCGATTTAGTAAAAAAGCAACACGAGGAAATGTGAGCAACAGCAAAAAATGTTTACACAGCACAGCACAGTTTAATGCAAAAAAGTTTGGAGCAAAGTTTTCTTTTTTCGTCACCCGAAACGATCGCGCCTAATCGAATTAAACCTTGACGCACTCGGCACACCGGATCGATGCAGTTAACATTGAAAATCTTAATTCATCCATGAACACCGCAGGACTATTATTAGCAGCGCGAGCCCCGCGCACGAACCACAAACGCCCCGAAACATTCAAGTTCACAAAACTTAAACTATAACGCAAAAAAAAAGTGAACTCGCGCGCAACCTTCGCCAATATCTCAGATGTACAACCGCGTCCCAATGCTACTACGCGCTCGACGCGTACCGGGCCGAAACCGAAACCCCGAACCGTGTTGGTCCGCGGAAATTAAGTTACCAACTTAACTCCGAAAACGGAGTTGTGGATGATCTTGAAAACGCACCGAAAACAAACTGAAAAAAAAAACATCATGCGTCTCTGGCAACTTGAACTGGCAAAAAGTCACGGGCCGCAGCGTGCTCCTCGTGCTCGTGTTTGTTTTCTTTGTTTTACCCCGTTTCGCGTTGGGCCAACCGATCGGAAGTGGTGATCGCGCGAGTGAGATCGTCGTCGAGTGTCTCGTTGCAATTTAACATTATGCTCGCTTCATTAAGCGCTTGGGTACACCGAATTCAACTAACCTGCTGCGTTTCTTCGTTACAGAGACGCGTTGTTCCTGTTCATGCTGCTGATCGACCTCTCGAAGGCCGGCATACTGGCCCAGCTGGCGCTGTGCGGCGCGAACCAGTCCGAGGTGACGACGAACATTGCGCGCGGCATGGAGGTGCTCGGGCCGGCCCTTTCGCTCGACACGCTCGTCGAAACGCTCGTGATCGGCGTGGGGACACTGTCGGGCGTGCAGCGGCTGGAGCTGCTCAGCGGTTTCGCCGTGCTCTCGGCGCTGGTCAACTACGTCGTCTTCATGACCTTCTACCCGGCCTGCCTGTCGCTGATACTGGAGCTGACGCACAACGGCAGCAACCGGGTGCAGAAGTTCGGCGGCGAGAACCTCATCCGGCACGTGCTGCTGCAGGAGGACAGCAAACCGAACCCGGTGGCGCAGCGCGTCAAGCTGATCATGTCGAGCGGGCTGTTCGTCGTGCACGTCCTGAGCCGGTTCCCCATCTCGGACAAGGAGTCGGACGCGGCCGAACACATCATTGCGGCGCAGGCCCACGAACACCTGGCGGCGATGAACAAGACGGACACGAGCGAGTTCTCCGAGCTGATCATGCAGTAAGTTCCGCCCCCGGGGCCCTGTGCAATTCGAGTTGAGCATAAATCGTTGGTTGGTTCGGTTCTTAAGCTTGTTATTTATTCTCGGCCCGTGCAATCCAGCTGTTTTCCCCCCCGAGACGGCTGTGTTCTATCCATGTAAAATAAGCAAAAATCGCGGAAAACCCCCCGTCCGTGGGAGAAAATTTATTATCACGATTTTGCCGTCCGCCTTCTGCCATTTTGTTTTTGTTTTTGCGCAACCGGTACTGACCACAGACTCCCGCACATCTCATCATCAGCGATGTCATCGCGCGCTCGCGGGCGCGTGCTCTTGACATAGTTTTTATTTCGCCACTCCCGGCGGTGGCGGTGTGTCGTGTGTTTGGGACAACTTCGGATCGGTTTATTTGTTTTTTTTTTTAATGCGATTTTTTATTTATTTTCTCCTTCTCCTGTTTGCATGTGTGGCGCAACGCCATACTGAATCGAACCCGCTTGGAATTGTTTATGGAACGTTAGACATGGAATCACAAATGATTTATCACCGTCTTTGCTTATCGCCCTTGTTATGGTGCATACTTTAAGAGCCACCATGCGTCTCCATCGTTGATCCGTTTGGTAAAATGTGCATTGCGCGCACTCGAAATGGTAGACCCTTTGTGCTGGACTCGTTTTCACTATAAGTTTAAGTCAAAATGTGTTTTAATTCTTCCATTTATGAGTTTGGAATCGCCTAAATTCGGTTCAATATGAGCGACTAACATTGTTTATTTGCTATTTGCACATTTTTCCCAAAAACTACTTACTAAGCTGCGCATTTTAAGCAGTAGCTTACAGTTCCAAAAATGTTATGCCTTTTGAGAGGACATCTAGGTTCAAGTAAAGTTGTCAATATGAAAATTTTATTTAACGTAATACAATATTAACCCATATTCCAATAAGTTTGTATCTTGCTGTGCAAATATGAGGTGTTTTCAAGGTTAGATGGGTTTGGGTATACGCCATCCCCCGTGCAAACCAATTGTGCAAACAACGGGACGAACACGACAAATCCAATTATAGATTTATGCTATCGACCCTCTAACACCTATTGCCGAATCATTTCTTCAACGCGTGCCAGCTTCACCCAAGCTTGGCGAAGCTTTGATGTTGAAAGTACAGTGAAAAACACCTGACAGCACTTAGCACTTCCTCCTATACAACCGAGCATTAACCTAAATGCGTTTATTCGTTCACTTCTCAGCTGGCTGTCCATTAGTTTGGAGCAGATCTTCACGTACATTCTCATCATCACGCTCGGCGTCAAGTTCGTGCTGTTCGACCGGTACCACCTGTCGGATCATCTGATCCTGTCCGTTGCGAACGAACAGGCAGCGGCCGCTGCTGCGGCCGCCGCCGCCGCTGCCGCAGCCGCCGCCGCACTGAATGAAAGCAAGCAGCAGCAGCAGCAGAGCCTGGGCGCGGTGGCGGTCAGCGCATCGGCGCCCGTCACCTTCACCCTGTCCGAGTCGGTCATGCTGGAAGAAAAAGCCACCCAGAGCGAGCTGAGCTTGATCGGCAAAGGCGGCCGTTACGGGCGGAAGGCGCGCAAGCAAACGCTCGTGGAGGACAACCAGAACAGCCTGTCGGCCAGTGAGGACGACGAGCAAGACGAGCTGCTGGCCAGTAGCGAGGAGGACGCGGAGGAGGAGGTTGAGCGCGAGCCACGGCCGCTGGAGGAGTGCATTCAGATTCTGCAGGAGGAAGGTGATGGCAAGCGGCTGACCGACACGGAACTGGAGATGATTGTACGCGCTGGCCGAGGCATCTGTCCGCTGTACAAGATCGAAACGATCATCGGTGACGCGGTGCGGGGTGTCCGGCTGAGGCGTAACATTATGCTGAAGGATGCGGGCTGCAACCCCGGCACGCTGAAGGAGCTGCCGTACCTGCACTACGACTACTCGAAGGTGATGAACGCGTGCTGCGAGAACGTGCTCGGATACGTGCCGATTCCGGTGGGCTACGCGGGACCGCTGCTGCTCGATGGTAAGCGATACTTCGTGCCGATGGCGACGACCGAAGGGGCGCTGGTCGCTAGTACGAACCGCGGCTGCAAGGCGATCTCGATCCGGGGCGTCACCAGCTTCGTCGAGGACATCGGCATGACACGCGCCCCGTGCGTGCGCTTCCCGAATGTGCTGCAAGCGGCCCAGGCGAAACGGTGGATGGAATCGGAGGACAACTTCCAGCGCATCAAGAAAGCGTTCGATTCGACGAGTCGCTACGCACGCCTGCAGGATCTGCACATCGCCATCGACGGGCCGGTGCTGTACGTGCGGTTCCGCGCCTTCACCGGGGACGCCATGGGCATGAACATGCTGTCGAAGGGTACGGAGCGGGCCCTGCGCGACATCCAGGCCGTCTTCCCGGATATGGTGATCATCTCGCTCAGCGGCAACTTCTGCTCGGACAAGAAACCGGCGGCCATCAACTGGATCAAGGGACGCGGCAAGCGCGTCGTGTGCGAAACGGTCATCCCGGCCGACAAGCTCGAGTCGATCTTCAAAACCAACTCCCGGACGCTCGTGCAGTGCAACAAGCTGAAGAACATGACCGGCTCGGCCGTCGCCGGCAGCATAGGCGGCAACAATGCGCACGCCGCCAACATGGTGACGGCGATCTACATCGCGACCGGCCAGGATCCGGCTCAGAACGTGACCAGCAGCAACTGCTCGACCAACATGGAGACGTGGGGTGACACGGGCGATGACCTGTACGTCACCTGCACGATGCCGTCGCTCGAGGTGGGCACGCTCGGGGGCGGAACCGGGCTGCCCGGCCAGGGTGCCTGCCTCGATATGCTGGGCGTTCGCGGTTCCCACCCGACGCAACCGGCCGAAAACTCGAAACAGCTGGCCCGCATCATCTGCGCCACCGTGATGGCCGGAGAACTGAGTCTTTTGGCGGCACTGGTCACCAGCGATCTAGTCAAAAGCCATATGCGACACAATAGGTACGTGCGGATGGCCACTTCCTGGGTTAGAATTGTTTTATTCATATTCTCTCTCTCTCGCTCTCTCGCCTTCCATCGCTTACAGATCATCGGTAGCAGTAAATCCAAATGTGCAACCACCGACGCCGGCGTTAGGCGGGACGCCTGCGAAAGAATCATCCAGTACGTCATCTTAACGACTAGCCGCCCCCCGGGCAGGAGAGAGATGACACTCGATATGATAGGATCAAGCACTCATTTCCAACACGCGGCAAAACGAACGGCTCACTATCTTTCTGCCAAACGCTGGTAGCTGGTTTGATGGTAACCGGATGGGAGGAAACACAAAATGATGGAGGTCTAGGTCTATAATTTATTCTACAAAGACGACGAGGAGGACGCGGCGATGCACGTACTTCGCTGGTACCGACGCAGCAACAGCAGGCGCTGACTTAGTCGGCGTGCGAAAGGAAGGAAGAAAGCAGGCGCATATTGTGTAGGGATACTTTTGGTCGTGTTTTGTAAATAGCGTTCATTTAAGTTGGCTTGGCTTGCTTGTGAAAGCACAAACAAACAATCAAACAAACGGAGGAGCAGATAGAGGGATCGTCGCGGCCTACTTACCCTGATGGTTCGCCCCAGTACGCTTCGTGGTAGCGGCGAACGTAGCAATCCTAAGTGCAATCGTACACTGTTTTGTGCGACAGGAAGAAACACAGAAACAAAAAAGTGAGCTAGAGTAACAGTGAATGCAGCAGAACGTTGCAAAGTGTTCCATTCAAATGTAACATTGCATCGGATTCTTTTAAAATTTGACTTTATTATAGATATTACTTCGAAAGCCCAATTCCCAGTTCAATCGTTTAGCGTTGTACTGGCGGAATTTAGAGTCTAGCCAAATGTGCAACACACACACACACATACACACACATTGCGTCGGTACAATAGAAAATTGCGCAACCACACACTGGAGGTAACTTTATTCACGTGGTGAAGTACTTACATTTATTTACATAAGCGAATGGTCGTACCATTCGGTATAGCACTGAACAGCGGCAGGATCCATGGAAGTTTATTGGAAAGGAACAGAGCGTTAGCTTCTGGAACATATAGTAAGGATGGTTTGACACAAGCAAACTGACCCGATGCAAGGAAATTCCGAACACAACAAACCGAAAAATGTAACAATGCTTCGTTTACTTACCGTCACTCCCACCTAGCTTCCTGTCACTTAGTTCCGCAGCTGGTTCGACTAAATCCCACAGAAAGGGCTACCCAAAGGAAGTGATTGTTCGGTAGGTGAACGAAATGGTCCGAATGCCAAGCCAATGTGGTTGTCGTAGAACGGATAATCGTGAAAGACAAATGATTGTGAACAAACAGAAATGAGTAGGTATAGGTCTGCGCACCGAGCGAAATGGCGGAAAGTGTAATAAACATGTATGAAATATTGAGTTTTTGTTTTTAAAAATAGGAATCTTTTTTCCATGTTTAAAAATGGCAGTCTGAATAAAACGCTCTTGGAAAACTAGCCCCCGTTAAGTAGTTAGTTACATTGCGAGTACGACATTGAGGATAAACAAATGAATTTAAACAATGTTTTATTTCTACACCGTAACACCGCTCGTTTACTTTTCAGAAAGTTTGAAAGAATTTTTTTTTTTATTCTGGTATGGGGGAGAGTCGATTGATGAAGATGAGCATCGCTGAGATGAATACTTCTGTAGGGTATTAAAAGTGTCATGGTAACGCATGATGAACACCCAATCCCTGAATATATTTAGGAGAATCTACCATTTTGCATTGCTGGTATGCGCGCCTGTCTCAAAACAAATGTCATCTAATATTACATGAAAAGCGTGAAATACGTGCCATTGCTTTACACTCAACGTCGTTTTGTGTATTACGAATGCCTTTATTAAGCCAGTCTCTGCGTTACACCTTCCAATACTTCACAAATGAGATAGAATGCATGAAAGCGCGCAAAAAAAACATGTTCCATACTTTATTGAATGAGACGTAGGAAGGGAAGCAGCTCCAGTAGCTTCGATTATATCCATCCACCCGTCAGATTCAAAGCGTCGAGAAACAGCACACAACGTGGCGGTTAACGCTGCAAAAACGGCGTTTAGAAGTTTCGACCCATGTAGAGATTTGAGTCGGGCTCGGTGCCGGGGATTTCCACGAAGCCGAGTTTCGCGTAAAACTGATACAGAAACCGATCGTTCCGATTAATACACACGTGCACACCGAAGGACGTGCCGTAGCAGCGTAGGGCCGCCAGCAGTACCGTCACCACACGCTTGCACACCGTCTCATCCTCCAGGAAGTGTTCCTTCAGAACCCGGCAGCACATCAGCGACGGGTGCTTGCCGAGCACGGCCGCCGGATACTCGTTTTGAAAGTTGTGGAAGTAGTGAATACTATCGTGTACCATTTGCGAGGTTCTAGCTGATCCCGCCGATGTTAGCTCCGCCGGATCCACCGCCGCCTGTTGTTCGGTGGTCGGTGCAAGCGAAACGGGATACTTGAGACACATCTCCGGTATCCAGCACTGTTCCATGTTGCGGACGAAGGTGCGTGCGTCCAGCGCTGCGCAGGCGTAACCCACGATCTGGCCGTTGTCATCTTCGACCACCATACAGAATTCGGGCGCAATCGTAAGGAACGGGCCCAAGTACCGATCCGCTATCAGCTGCTCCAGCGGGCTCTCTGTCGGTCAATACTCTGGCAAAGTGATTGGAACGATTCCGACCGACGGAGCCATTCCTGGGCATCGCATTTGCTCAGATCCCGCCCATCCATTGGCACACCGTTCGATGGCTCGGTGATGTCTTCGCCCGCGGGAACGGTCGTGCCAGTCGTGCTGGACGTTGTCGCCCCCAGACTTCCCGTACTGGTGCCGCTTGCCGTACGTTGCTTCCCCGGACGATTGGTACGCTGGGCGCAGAGCACGTATGCGTTGTTACGCAGCCAATAGAATTCGCTCAGCAGCTGCAACGCCTTTGAACCGTGTTCGAATGGCAGATAGAATAGATCACACAGTAGCATTATATCTGCGGCGGTTATTTGCTTCTCCTGGCCGTTTCTGGAGAGAGAAAATTTGTTGAAATATATTTGTGTATGCTGAAGACTTTTTTGTTCTTATTGATGATATTATAATTTAAAATAAAACAAATATGATTTACTCAAAAGTGTCTTTAACCACTAAGAAGTTGTAAATTTAAGGAACGTTAGAAGAAAACTTGTACGAAAGCAATAAAAAAACTAAAAATAGTGTTGATTATGGAACCACACATAAGTATAAAACCAATCATATTTCGTTTCAAAATTCGCTTACTTATCCTCAGCCATTTCTAGAGACGTGTCGGAGCTTTCAACCTGCATGGTGCCGGAACAAGTCTGGAAAACGTTACACATTAGCCAGCCTGCACTTTCCTACTGCTTTCCTATAGCTATGCAATACTCACCGACGTCGTCTCCGACATCACAATATCATCGAACTGAGTTTTGAGCTGATGCTTTGGGGAGGTCAGATTGCTGCCACACTCCATTGGTTCCGGCACAACCGACCCTGCTACCGGGCTAACCGAGCTGAACACAACATCCGGCTTGTCGTCCTCGTCGACCATCTTCTCCCCGGGGGGCTGATGGTTAACCGGCACCTGCTCATCGCTCACCGTCATTTTGTCGTCCGGTTCCTCGCTTGCATCAACCATTTTCACCTCATTATCGTCCAGCTCCAGCATTTTCCCGTCGCCGTTGCCCGCAACTTCCTCTTCGGCGATCGTCGTCTGTTGCGGCAATTCGACAGCCGTGCGCTGGTCGGTCGACTCATCGCGTATCACCGCATCGCCCTCCAGTGCGGGAATCGCATCGGAAGCAGCTTCTTCGGTGGAATCGTCATTCGAGATAGTTTTGTCCATATTCACACCACCGGTTGGCCTCTCCCCGCACTCTGCCCCATCGCCAGTTTCTGTCGCTTTAATGTTGAGTAGTGGCACCGGAATACTGGAGAGCGGAATCGTCGGAGGAATGGCGATGTGATTCACCGCGGCAGACACTGGATTCGGAAGAGATTCGTTGGTGATTACCTTCGTGGCCGATACCAGCGAGTTCATGATGGGATTGGGGAGGGAGTCGGCCACATTCGTTACGGTGCTGCAGACGTCGGCGAACAGC